>JAVYIG010005468.1:0-136317 GCA_035222895.1 Strongylocentrotus droebachiensis
CCTTGCTCCAGCACCTTGACCTTCATGATATTAACGTCTGCCCACACAAGAAATAGTTTCGAAAAGTATTTGGCCTCCTTTCTTTATGCTTCAGAGAAGTTGGAGAATGAAGTTAAATCACAGCCCCACACGTCATACATGTATGAAAGCCCTGTTTGTTACCCAGATAATATATACGATTTTGCTGTTTTCAACACTTTTCTTCAAGAAATGAATTTGGACATTACAATTATGATTTATTTTGGCAATCATGATTTCTTCTCAGGATCATTAACCAACTGTAGGGCCCGGCTATTGCGAAATCCAACATACAATTGTACATAATCAAGTGCAGTATTATAGCAGACAGATTAATATTCAAAAATAAAAATCATAGAGAGCTCAAGCAGTTTTATAAAATAGGCCTTATGTAGTTGTCCGGACTTTCCAAATAATGAAGAATTATGATGATATTACATTGTCAACAGATATTAAAGGGGAAAAATGCTATACACTGTACATGTATGAGGGACACAGGAAATAATTTTATCATTGATAAACATACAATCGTGTACTATGTACATGTATCTCTGTTAGTAGCAACAAAATTATAAAATTTCCTCAGTTTTATTATCTATTTGCATCATAAAACAAATGCAATGAAAGCCTACGTGTAGATTACGGTGTATACATGTACATGTACATTTGTAAGTGACCTCGGCAGGTTTCCAGTGATTTGTTAGTCATTCAAATTCTTTGAAATACAGAAGCTGGTTTTAAAAGCATCCTGGTAGTGACCTCATTAATACAAAAGTTCAACCTGGAATTACGGTATATACATGTAGCCCAGAAAACACACACACACTATTTTCACTTTTATAGGGACCATTGAATACATGCTTACAGGTTCAGGGGAAAAAAACATTTTAACAATTTGGGGGGGGGGGGGGGGGGGCTACTTTTCAAGCTTGCTTGCATGAAAATAACAGTCTTCAATTTGTTTTGAATTGAACTCTATGCACATTTCTTTTTGGGGGGGCTCTTTTTGGCATTTTGGGGGCAAATTCGCCCGAGCCCCCTTTTATTTCCCCACCTGTACAGGTTCCAATATTGTTGATCATTATTAACAGACCTACATGTACAGGCCCGAATTCACAAAGGAGGTTTGTCGACAAACCTTGGTTTTCGTACGTCATTATTATTTTTACAAACCTGGTTTGTAAAGAACAAAAGGAGGTTTGCCGAAACAAAAGGAGGTTTGAGCTCAAACCTTGGTCTGAGCTCAAACCTTGCTTTGTGAATTCGGGCCACAATGTTTTGTATCATAAAACAGAAAGATACATTAACTATGGTATATGGGTACAGGTACATGTACATGTAGCAACAAATTATAAAATTTCCTCAATTATTACTATTTTCATCACAAAGCAAATATATAATAAAAGCATAGATTCCGGTTTCCAGTGAATTATCAGTCATTAAAATTCTTTGAATACAGAAGCTGGTATTAAATGCATCCTGGTACAAAGTGGTAGTGACCTCATTAATAAAAACGGTTTGTTCAACCTGGAATTAGCCCGGAAGAAAATATAACACTTTTTTCTCTTTCAGGGATCATTGAATACATGCATACAGGTAACAATGTTGCTCATTATAAACCCAGTAATCGTAGACCTACAATGTTTTGTATCATAAAACAGGAACATACATTTACTATGGTATACATGTGTACATGTATCTCTGTTTAATAGTACAGTACATACCTGTACAGGTGTACATGTGTATAGCAACAAAGTTATAACATTTCCACAATTTTACTATTTTCATCACAAAGCAAAAGCATACATGTAGATATCGGCATATAAGTATCAGGTTCTTGTTTACAGTGAATTGTTAGTCATTAAAATTCTTTGAATACAGAAGCTGGTATTAAATGCATCCTGGTACAAAGTGGTAGTGACCTCATTGATACTAACCGTTTGTTCAACCTGGAATTAGCCCGGAAGAAAATATAACACTTTTTTTCTCTTCCAAGGATCATTGAAATGATTGAATACATGCTTACAACTTGCTTATTGTTGCTTTGACAGGAAATCATTCTGAATTATTGAAGACAGCAAGAAAACCAAGAACAATAATATCTGGTAGAATAGAATTGTATTCCTTCCAAGATGAAACATGTATGTAATTATGGTATTTAAAAAAATCTACACTGTACATGTACATTGTGTTTATGAAATACCATTTAAAGAATTAAAAAAATAAAAAAGGGTTAATATTTTTTCAATATCAACCTGATGATGAGATTGAATTATCAAATTCTGAGCATCTTTTGTTTGAAACCATTGGATAAAATAGTCAATTTACAGCCATTTGTCACATTTAGTAATACAGATATATATGCATGGCAGACTGAACATAAGAGTACATGTATATTCTTTGATCACTAAACAATTTTTGATCATTTTTATTGTTTGCCAATCCTAAACTCCCCTGTACAAGGACATATACCTGATGAAAATATTGCATTATCGAATTCTGAGCATCCTTTGTTTTTGACAATGCATAAAATGGGTCAATTTACAGCCATTGTCACATTCAAAACACAGATGTAATGCATGGCAGACTGAACTTCAGACAGTCTGCATTTTCCATCCACTAATGGATCAATATATACTGTACATGTACATGTATATCTTTCACACATCTAGCAACCATCAGAGTATGAATAATCTCTTTGTCTACAATGGGACCTCAAATTATTATATTTTGCACTTACACACAAGTACTTTGTATCTAGGTGGGTTCTAGCAGTATCCAACAAATTGTGTACATATTTAGCAGTTAGCTCATTGTATGCAGTTTCTATGTACATGTACATTTGTATAAATTTACCTGAGCAATAAAAATAGACTTGATGGGAGTATCATGAAACATCACAACATTCCATCACAAAAAGGCATTACATGTAAATCAATTACTTTTAACGCCCTTCAGGTACTTAATATAACAGATGAATGAATGTTGCTGATTTTCATGGGATCAAGGATCTATAAATGGGAGATATTTCAAACTCACTTCCTGTTCTGCTTAAAATTCACAGAGCTCTGCATTTCATTTTGTAGTTATGTTGAGGATTAGAATTCATTCTGCCCTTTCCAATTCCAGAAGAAAGATAGACCCCTGTTACACATACGTCTAAAAGTGGACTGAGGCCGGCCCCGGAGTCGGCTCGACGTATGTGTAACACCAACTTTTTTCGAAAAGCCGGACTGAGGCCAGGTGGACTCAGTCCACCTCTGGATGTGGTTTGAGGCCGGCCTCAGTCCCGCAATCGGTATGTGTAACACCAAAGTGGACTCGGGCCGGCTTATAAGCGGAAGTGACGTAACCTGTAATCATTATCAACATAATACATCGGGCGCGCTTGCCACCTTCTCTTATGTTATTCTTTGTTTTTATCATTCTATCACTCTCTCTTTCTGTCTTTCCTTATGTTATTCTTTGTTTTTATCATTCTATCACTCCCTCTTTCTGTCTTTCCTTATGTTATTCTTTGTTTTTATCATTCTATCCTTTTCTCTTTCTGTCTTTCCTTATGTTATTCTTTGTTTTTATCATTCTATCGCTTTCTCTTTCTGTCTTTCCTTATGTTATTCTTTGTTTCTTCCTTCTTTCATCTTCTCTTATGTTATTCTTTGTTTTTATCACACTTTCTCTTTCTGTCTTTCCTTATGTTATTCTTTGTTTTTATCATTCTATCCTTTTCTCTTTCTGTCTTTCCTTATGTTATTCTTTGTTTTTATCATTCTATCGCTTTCTCTTTCTGTCTTTCCTTATGTTATTCTTTGTTTCTTCCTTCTTTCATCTTCTCTTATGTTATTCTTTGTTTTTATCATTCTATCACTCTCTTTTTCTGTCTCTCCTTATGTTATTCTTTGTTTTTATCATTCTATCACTTTCTCTTTCTGTCTTTCCTTATGTTATTCTTTGTTTCTTCCTTCTATTACCTTCTCTCATGTTATTCTTTGTTTTTTATCATTCTATCACTTTCTCTTTCTGTCTTTCTGGAGTCCACCCTAACTAACATCAGCTCGTGAAAAGGCGACGTGAGGCCGGCCTATGTGTAGACGCAAAATTGCGGGCCCGAGATCATGTGTAACAGGGGTTTGATGATCTCGAGGCGGCTTCAAATTGCAGGTGTGAGGCCGCCTCCGGGGCCCGCTTTAAAAGCCGACGCATGTGTAACAGGGGTCATAGATGTGTAAGCCTGCAAGGATGGATAGTTACACAAATGTACCTGTAAGTCTTATATGTGATTTTAAAGAATACACATTTTATTGATTTGTTAAAAGTCTATGAGATGCAACAAAACAGACATACTGTACATGTAACACAATAATGAAATATATTGATCATGTATATTAAAGGTATTACAAAGTTTTGGTATGGGGTCATGAATTTGGTTCAAATTAAGATATTGGAAGCATATGCGTTCCTACAATATACATTGATCGTTGTCGCGGTTGAAATCGAGTCTAAGGTTATGAAATTATAAATAATAAACTGTTTATGTTGTATAGCTCCCTCTCAAGGTCAAGATATTAATTTAGCTATGAAACAATGTTTCTTGACTAAAATCGACCGATAAGCTATTCCCGTTTGGAAATTATATATCCCAACTACATATTCTGAGATTTTCATGGTCGCAGCTACCATTGTACGGCCGTAGGCGTTATTTGAAATTTATCAAAATTTACCGGGAGCACCGGTAAATTTTTATATTCAATTTTTCTCGAAATCAGAAGTGTTTTAGGGGCTAATTTTTTGAGTGCTTATAATACATCCACAGGGGCATCCAAATATATCAAAATTGTAAAGATTCACTATCCACCCAATTTTCAAAATTTCCCAAAACTTTGTATTACCTTTAAGAGAATCATGAATAAACTAATAAACAAAATTACCTTTTTTTCTTACATGTAATAGAGGAAGGTGTGGAGCGGGTTATTTCATATTTCTTGATGTTAAAGTGAGGATGAATCGGAATCATGCAGTAAAGACCTACATGTACATGTACAAAATACGATTGGTTTTGCTTACTGGAGTAATACACAACCACAATGTATGTAATGTAGCCATACATGTACATATCGCCCTTTCCAATGCAAAATCATGAAATGAGTATAGCACTATTTCGCAAAAAGGTCTTGTGAGTGCACTTACCTTCATCAGTGGAAGGAATAAACATGGAGAGAGAGAGAGAGGACTGGAGTATTGTCGCTCATATCGTTGCCATGGTAACCAGCTATTCCATGGATGATGCCTTTTTGTATACCTGTATGTGTGTTTGTGTGTGAGAAGCAAATAAAAAAGCCAGCTCAGGGCAATGCCACAAAATTCAATGTAGGATTGTAAACTTGCTAACGTCATAAAATAATCATTTCTAAAAGGTTGTAATATGTAGTGCTTGTTTTTTTGTCTCCAAGACTCCAACCTTGTTGAATTTATTGTCTGGACGTCAGCATTAAGTCCACACTCCACACAGAACGATGTTATTAATTGTGATCAGTTCATGAATGCACTGAAAAACAAGAATTGTTTGAGTCATTATTGTACTTTCGTTTGGTCATATGCCTTTCCAAGTCCATCATGCAAAGAGAAGGCAAATTCAAAGCTTATTTAAAGGGAGGCTTTACTACTGCAGCTAGAAGGGATTAGACCACCCATAGAGCCAGCGAGGTCAGTGTGAAAGGTGGCTATCTCATTAACTCAGCTCTCATTTAACATAAGAAAAAGAGGATCATGGGGGACCAACAGGCACCGATTTGGGAAGTTTTCTATATAGAGGGAGCACGTAGCTACAAGTAGGACAGTGTGCCTTTAACACTCTTCATAAAAACATTTAAAACATACAAATACAGAATGGAATAATAAAAAAACAAGAAAGTGATAACAAATTACAATGGTAATTATAAGAGCATTTGGTATCTAGGCAGAAAGGAGGGATTCCTTTTAAATGAAAACCTACCCCTAAAAACATACATACAGGAAAAAAAGAAACAAGAACAAAAGAACAGAACAAAAGACACCTTACACAAACATGAGAGAAGCAGAGAAAGAGAGTTGTTGATCATGAGGCAAGAGAAGAGCCAGAAGAGAATTAACTCCTTGCAACGTACATGGCATGAGTTAAGGCCCTTCTGACTCTCACAGATGATATTACACTTATGTTTTGTTGTATTTTCCTTAAATATACATGTCTACACAGGCCATAGACAATCATACATTGTACACTGTATGTATCGTCGCTGTTTTCACGAAGTGACGGTAGTGAAAAAAAATTGCATTCACTTTGCGTTACGATTTTCCTCACTACCGTCACTTCGTGAAAACAAGGACGGTATGTGTCTGCTGTTGAGAACCAGAAGGGTGTTAACTCTGTATCTGCTACATGTACTATGAATATGACTGACAAAGAAAGCGGACAAAATATACAGTTCCCAGGTAGACAAAGAAACGTCCCTTCACTGCTATTTATGTAAAAATGTGTAGAACAGGTGTCACATGCATATTCACCTTTCTACATAATAGCAGTGAAGGGATGTTCCTTTGTCTGCCTGAGGAACTGTATATTTTGTCTGCTTTCTTTGTCTGTCATGTTCATAGTGCATGTATGCCCTTCTGGCTCTGAACAGATGGTGATGTAAATGTAAATGTAGGCAGTAGGCCTCAATGCATATACATGTAGAACATGAACAAGTAGTGTTATGAATTATGTAAATATATATTGTTTTTCAGAATAAACTTAATTTGGCCATATTCTGACATCACTATAAACTCTCTGTTTTGTCAATATCATTATAGCAATGCTTTATGAACCCCTTGTGAAATATATATTATGATGAAATCTTTTAATCAAGGGAGTATAGAGTAAAATTTAGAGCTACATGTATTCATTAGCATTTAAAAAATAGAGTTTACTTTCATTTTAATCACCAGGTGAAGATGTGCTTGTTTCGTATAATATGATACCTGTGTGTTTACCTTAAATATGTATCATCTCAGAATGGGTTTCATTGTAGAAGTGTTTTCCATATTCTATCATCACTATAAACTCTGTTTTATCAATATCATTATATCAATGATATATGAACCCCTTGTGAAATATATACTGTAATATGATGAAACCTTTTAATCAAGGGAGTATAGAGTACAATTTAGAGCAATCATTAGCATTTAAAAAATAGAGTTTACTTTTAGTTTTAATAATCACCAGGTGAAGATGTACTTGTTTCGTATAATATGATACCAGTGTGTTTACATGTACCTTAAATATGTATCATCTCAGAATGGGTATCATTGTAGAAGTGCTGTTGATGTTGTTTCGTATAATATGATACCAGTGTGTTTACCTTAAATATGTATCATCTCAGAATGGGTATCATTGTAGAAGTGCTGTTGATGTTGTTTCGTATAATATGATACCAGTGTGTTTACCTTAAATATGTATCATCTCAGAATGGGTATCATTGTAGAAGTGTTGTACTCTATGGTTTGAATTACACACTTGACTCTATTAGAAGTGCAGAACTATTGTCATTTGGGCTACATGTAAGTATTAGTCTCCATTTGTAAGATTACTTGGAGATAAATCTTCTCTATAAGCAATTTCAAATTTCACATTTTGATATCAAGTTTTCTGATTTTTATAAATAAATTTTAAAAAAATGATTACTATCTAAAATTTCTCATTGCAATTTTATGTGTAGTGTTGTTTGCGTGAGATTCAGTGATAGATTAGGGCATTGTTCAAAAATGACAATTTTTTATTTTGGCAAATGCTTGCTTAGAATCAAACGAGAATAAAAAACCTTGTTCGATTGCAAAACAAGAGAAAAGAGAGACATTTGATGGATTCATGGCAAGAGCACAGAGGTGATGATTGGCAGATTACCAACATCCCAAAATAGGGAACAGTTGCTAGGTTTGGCAAGCCTTTTATGTCAAGTTCATTGGGCTGAGCTGAATGTAATCTAGAGGCTGTTGATATCAAACACCAGGTGGTAAGTGGTACAAGTAGAATTCATCAAAACTTTACGGGGAAATCTTTTTTTTCTTCATCCCGCTTACATTTTACACAAAAAAGACAAAATCCTATTAAAGTATGTTAACAAACCTTTGCAGATTACATGGAAAAGATACAACATGAAATGAGTGAATGGGATATTTTTACAAGGCTTTCCATGCAAATAGTCAATTGGCACAATTTTGATTTTCTGTTTTGATTTTCAAATGAAGACAAAAAGGGAGAACAAAGGGTTTTTACAAGCCATTGTAAAATTGTCATCCTGAAAACTATTTAGATCCCTTATCCACATACAAACACTGTTACCAGTGACCAGGAAATACCCTTGATTTCCTGCAAATTCATGACCATTTGTTGTGGAAATCCATTGTTTGTCACTCAGGTAAAAATAAGAGAAGAATGTTAATCACGTAGATAGTTTATCGTCTGAAAATATTTGTTATAATTGCATGAATATTGTAAACATGTATTGTTGTAGATGATTGATATGTTATTTTTTTAACACAGCTGCCAACCAGTAGGATTTTATTGTATTTCGTACCATTTATATAGAAGTAAATATGGCAGAACGATTTTTCCTCAATAAAAAATGATTTTCCCCCCCAAAAAGACAAATATTATTCATATTCAGATGAAATATGTATTGCATGGCTACAATTGATTTAAAGATCAATTTATGAAAGTGAATACATTTCTTTTCTTTTTTTTTTCTTCTACAGGGACACCAAAGAAATATGATCCTTCATTCCATGGGCCTATCGAAAACAGGTTAGTTTTTGAAAAAGTATTCTTGAATGGAAATGATTGCTGCAATGTTGATAAAGGTCTCAGGAATGAAAAAAAAAGATTTTCTTGATATCTTTCATGTGTTTTGGGGGAATATATTGTTCAGAATATAAACATACACTATAATCGTTTCCACCACGATCTCACACTCTACGATCTAATAGTGTCTGCTTTGAATCTTGGGCCTCATTTGTTTACTACCTGTTAATATCAAAACATAAACCCATTTAAATCATACAAGCTTTTTAAAGATAAAGACCAGTTATGGTCATGGGATTGCATCGTGAAAGAAACGTTGTGGAATCGATCAGAAAAGGTTGATCATCTAGCTTAATAAGTATTGGTGTGTACTGCAAGGTTCTGGAATCATCAAAATGATGAGAAATTTGGCCCAATCTTGGTAAAGTTACAAGCACTGTACACAAAAAGATGTATATGGGACTACGCACATGTGCGCGACACATGCATTATATCTATCAGGTCCAACTAGATATAATAACTTACCAAATATATCAAGTAGTAGGCGGATTCTCAGAAAAATTTGTATGATCACGTATTAGTCAAAACATATTCTTTCACATGATTGGTAATAAGAGCTTCCATTTCATTTTTTGAGAGGGGGGCATTTCCAAAACTGGTCTTTACCTTTAACCTATGATCTGGAATTAGGATAGGTTTGGGATTGGAATTATACAAATTTGGTATAGTGTTGGATGCAGGGTGGAAAGGTTGGAATTTAGTTATTGCGAGAAAATGACTTTGGAGTGATCATTGATGGAGCATGTGTCATATGCACCATTTAAAATGCCAAGACTGGCATTTTTGTCAAAATGTAAGATTTTTTCACTTCTGAAAGTCTTGATCCAATACTTGAGCATGTGAAAGTGTTCATAGTAATACTACTAGTAATGTATGAGATTCGTAAGGCCCCGAATCCTCTTGAAATCAAATACTGAAGGCACACTTATGACAAAAAGGAAATAATAAGGATATTGCGAGGAAATCATCTACCATTTTGAAAATGTTGTCACTCATCTGCCCTATTGAAAATTCAGATTTAACATGTGTGTTTTTAGAGTGTAAGTATTCCTGCTCCAGGCCCATACATCTAGTATATTTTGTAATGGAAACAAACTGAAGTGACGAAAGCTCCAGCATATGATGACGAGCTTGTCTCCGTCACAACAATACGTAAATCCAGACCTGAAGAAAAGTAAATATGCCTTGCTGCATAAGTGCATACATCAACAAAGGATTGAAGCTTTGATTTCCCTGGTGGAATGAGAGAGCAGGGACCCGTTTCACAAAGCCTGTTTTCAATGACAAATGACAAAAATCAGTGACAAATCTGCTGATAACCAATCAGAAGCAAGGATTTTCAGTAGCTTATAACAAGAATTGTCATTTGTCACTGATGACTAGTTTTGTGAAACACCCCCCAGTTCTTGATTTTATGAATAGGTCAAGAATTACAGTGAATACGGTAGATTGACTTCTTGATGGGATTTTGGTTTGTGGTTATATTGCCCACAGCCTATATTAAAGTAAATTCCAAGATTTAGAATATATTTCCTTCAATGATTTATAGATTGCGTTTTTAAAATTATCTTTCATTGCTGGGTTACACTTTTCTACATGTACATGTAAGTGTAACTAGATTTATCTTATTTACTGGGTGTATAGGCCACAAATATAGATTTATTAGTGTTGTACAGTACCGGTAGTTGAAGCGTACAATCTGATTTTCCTGAATTTTTTATTAGTTTTAGGCCTGTATCAGTGTAAAAATACTTTCCTTTTTTCACGAGAGTAGCCACTCAAGCAATATCTATATTTTTTCAAAATATTTGTTTATTTATTTATTTATTTATATATTTTTTTTTTGGGGGGGGGGGGGTCACATAGGGTGGGCTGTGCCGCTGTTTTTTCCGTATTTGGAATGTTAACATCACTTTCATATTAATTATGCTGTTTTCTATGATCCATTAAAAGATTAGCTGAGGGCTCATGAAATTGTTTTAATTTTTTTTATTTACAATCATATTCTCCTTTTAGAAATTTGGAGTTCAATTTTACCTTTAAGCAGAGTACTTGGTCATCATTACTAAATCAACAACATGAACTGAAGGCAATTTAGAAATCCTATATGTATGCAAATCGTTTGCCAATCAGTAACACGACTTAAGCCTTTATTGTAATAAACATCAACTTTATTGTAATTGTAACATCAAAGGCCAACTACTTTGATGGTGGGAGAAATGTTTGGCAATTACCTGGGGATCAGCGCTAAGGGGAAACTATCAAATAGCAATTTGTCATTTTGGTTGTGATAACTGTCATTCAGTCAGCTGATTCATTTTCATGTAATAAGCGAAGAAGTGAAAGTTATCACAAGGCCCATTTACACATCTCAAACACTTTTTAGAAAAATCATTGATTTTATTTTTGGGACTGTCATTTACACTATTGGAGAAAAAAACACTACAAAAACGTTGGTGTTTGCTCATTCCGATTTGTTTGTGAGTAGTGCGTATGCACGACTTGTTGCTACTCTACATGCAATTGCACAGAAGCAAGAAAAGTCATGTAACAAAAATCTGGCATTGTACCAAAGTTTCGATTTGCACTGCAAAAATCATTGGAATTCGGCAGGCCTTTAAAAGAAAACACAATCCAGAGGTACAATCTTTTTTATTTTGGTTTTTTGTTCTGTTTGCCGGCAGTTGCTATGCAAAATTGCAAATACTGACAAAAACACTGGAATGTGAGAAAAATCAATGATTTTTGCTTGCAGTGTAAATGCAGCTACTGGACTTCCAGCCACTTGACCTTATGTGACCTCTATTGGACCTCTATTGGTAGGCATGTACGTACTTGCTGTCTCTTGATAGCCGAAAGGATGTAATTTAGTGTAAACAATACAAGTTAATGACCGTTTGCACTGATAACATACAGTATAAGGTCAAGTTAAGGTGATCATGAAGGTTTGTTCAAGCATGGACCTATCTTCAAGTATATTTGGCAATCTCTCAGGCTAACCCTTTTATTCAACTTGTTATTAAACTGTTGTAAGGTTTGTTAAAGGTAGGCGTTACTACTGCAGCTAGAAGGGATTAGACCACACAGCGAGCCATCAAGGTCACTGTGACAGGTGGCTATCTCATTAACTCAGCTCTCATTTAACATAAGAAAAAGAGGATCATGGGGGACCAACAGGCACCGATTTGGGAAGTTTTCTATATATAGAGGGAGCAAGTAGCTACAAGTAGGACAGTGTGCCTTTAAGTGTCAAGGGAAAAAGAGTCTACCAATCTATTTTAGACTATTAAAGAAGTAACCTGAATGTTGAGGTGTTTCATAATGAATGAAATCAATGCAAATAGTCACCACTTTTTATTCATTAAGAGGAGAAAAGGGATCTCTTATAATATGACAAATATGTTGTGGAATATGTACATGTGTATAATTTCCTTTTTTTGACTTTTGCCACTCTTAACCTATGTGTAAGAATTACTTTTTCAATTTGAAATGTTTTTATTTCTAATGCAAAATATAATACAATGAAAAAGTATATTACCCCAAAAAAAATATACAATGAAGCGACAAATATAATAGAAATAGGAACTACAGGTAACTATAGAAGCAGAGCTTGTTGAAATGTTAGTTCCTCAGATGCTATTTTACAAATATATCTTGCACAAAGTATATTTAGAAAATCACTACCGGTAAAAATAAAAAAATAAAAAAATATGTAGCAATTTCAATCAGCTTGGCTAAAGCTATGGTACTACTGTACTTGTAGACATCTTGAACATTCTTTTTAGATGTAAATGTGTGTATTATGAAAGTAAATTCTTCAATATTTATTATCATTGATCATTTTTTGGGGGGAATATCTCAAGAGGATGTTTTTCTTGTATGGTTTCCTCTCAATGAATCGTGTCTTATCTGAACTTCTGTTTCATGTTTTGTCCCTAGGAGCTGCACAGATGTGATCTGTTGTATTCTCTTCATTGTGGCCGTGGGGGGCATGATTGGTGTTGGAGTATTGGGTAAGATAGCTTCAGATTCAGATTACATGTATCATTATGATTATGATTATAATTATGATTATGATATATTAATTGATCCATCAAAAACACCAACAAATCTCCTCCACTGGCATAACAAACATTGTACATAATAAATACCTTCAGTATAACAGTATACCAATATAAATACATTTTACCTCACTTAAACAGTAAAAGAAGGAAGTCAGGCAAAGAGAGAGAGAGAGAGGGGGGGAGGGAGAGAGAGAGAGAGAGAGAGGGGGTGGAAGAGAACCATTGCACTTGAAAGAAGGTATGAATACAAAGAGATGAATGGGAGAACTAGAGAAATGGAACAGACAATTGAAGACGTAGAAGGGGAAGAAGAGAGAGGTAAAGATGAGAAGGGCGAGGAGAAAGGGAGAGAGTAAAGTAGAGTGAGAGAGAGAGGGAGAGAGAGAGAGAGAGAGAGAGGGAGACTCGGAGAGAGAGACAGAAAGAGAGAGGTGGGTAGAATGTGAGAGGGAGATACATAGATAGCTAGCTGTTTGTTACAGAATCCCTAGCTTTAGGAAATAGACAGAATGAGAAGAAAAAAATGAGTTGCCACACAATATATTCACACTCCAGGATTTATGGTGAATTAAGCACACTGATGAATGTATTCATCTACTCTCAATAAAATGTATGAGGGTGGTGTTTTGAAATGTTTTTCTTCATCAAGTATTCCAAATTGAGCATGAAATTGAGTTGAACTGAAGCATGAATAAGTTAAAAGATATTTCAACCGCAATATAAAGGTGGTTGAAAAGATAAAAGGTCTTTTTTAAGGATTGATAAATGTAAACATTATAAATAGGAAGACATGGCATAAGATTATCATGCTTCATTGATACTGATGTACCAAAAAACAGCAAAAAGCCTATTCACAAATCTTCAATAATAAAACCGTTTTTTGCCATCTGCTGCTTTGTCTTGGAGTGGATCTCTCTGGTCCTACATGTACATATATTTTTTCCCAATCCTTCTCCCAAATAATCTCCCTGCGTCACATTGTATTTCTCATGGGATAGATTGTATTACAGTCTTCAAGATGATACAATTTGAAGAAGAAAAAAAGTTTTCAGTGCCAGATTAATCTTTACCAGTTTTAAAAGGGTTGTCATGTAATTTAAGCTCAGATATCAGACATTTTGTAAAGCCATTGTGTTGCACAAAGCAATCCTTCTGTCAGTTGATGCCTATAGTTTTGGGCAAAAGTGCACATGCGGCAAACCAGCAACCGTGCAGAGAGGCGAGGGAAGGAATCACTGAGAAGTGTTTAGTCATTATTTATCTCTTCATTGCATTCTCTCCGGGATGGATGTATGGTAATCATATGAGGCTGCAGACTGAATGAAATCCAATCAAATTAAACTAGGTCATATCATGTCATATTTATTTAATCCCCTTCAGATATATGAAAAATTGACAACAGTGCATGAAAATCACCTTTCTAAATAACCATTCAAAGTGAATTAACCACACTTTAATCATATCAATCAAATTATATTTAACCAGATGAAATAAAATGAAATCAAATCAAATCAGATCATATCAAATGAATAGTCATATTCTTCACATTATGTATCAAAATCAAATCAAATCACAGCAATCAATTCAAGCCGTCAGCCGTATGGTTGCTTACTTACATTGTACAAGCAAACGTGCTTTCTTAGCAGTCAGGTAAAATAACCACCACCACCACCACCAAATCAAATCAAGTCAAATCAAATCAAATCAAATCAAATCAAATCAAATCAAATCAAATCAAATCAAATCAAATCAAATCAAATCATATCAAGTCAAGTCAAACCAACTCAAATCAAATCAAATCAAATCAAATCAAGTCAAATCAAATCAAATCAAATCAAATCAAATCAATCAAATCAAATCAAATCATATCAAGTCAAGTCAAACCAACTCAAATCAAATCAAATCAAGTCAAGTCAAACCAACTCAAATCAAATCATGTCAAGTCAAGTCAAATCAAATCAAGTCAAATCAAATCAAATCAACTCAAATCAAATCAAATCAACTCAAATCAAATCAAGTCAAATCAAATCAAATCAAATCAAATCATATCAAGTCAAGTCAAACCAACTCAAATCAAATCAAATCAAGTCAAGTCAAACCAAATCAAGTCAAGTCAAGTCAAACCAACTCAAATCATATCAATTAATTCAAATCAAATCAACTAATAGCAATCAATTTAAATCAATTCAAATCAAATCAAGTCAAACAAATCGAATCAAAGTAATTAATTCAAATCAAATCATAGCAATCAATTCAAATCACTTTGTATGCATTTAATTCCCTACAGGCTGGATGTATGGCGATCCCATGAGGCTGATTCACCCTACAGATTCCTTTGGACAAGTCTGTGGAATTGATGAAAATGTGAAGTAAGTACGCAATGGCAGGGAGCTGAAGTTTGTCTGTAACCCTTAATCCAACCTTAAAAGCAAACTACTTTTAAAGAAAGCAGAAAATCAGAGAAGCAGGCTGGTGTGAAAGTTTGAAAGAAATCAGACAAAAATTAAGAAAGTTATACATTTTCAACATTGTAATCACGTCATGTATGGGAACTTAAAATTGGATGAACTGGTAATGTCACTGTGATGTGCAGGTGCTGGACAACTTTCTTATTTGTTCCAACACACTACCGGTATATGACTAAAACATCAATGTTTTCCAAATGTATGACTCAAGAGCATCTTTTGTTTTTTGAGGACCTTAAATAATTCACTATCCATGTTATAATTTTAGAAGTGCCCCGAGGAAGAAGGCACTTTAGGGAAAAAATTGTGATCTTTTTTGTACATGACGAACAGGGAATTGTCCATGACTACCTCACAATCCACTGACCCAATTGCAAATTTGAGATTTGTTAAGCTTTAGTGATCTCAATTTCCAAAAATGTATATGCTGTGAGTACCATAAAATGGTAGCCAATGTATTAATATAGGAGGGCCTTGATCACCTTGCATGGGAGAAATGTGTGTTATGAAAAAAGTATTGTTGTATTATTCAACTCCTTATTATTGCTCCCATTTATTTTTAAATTCCACCATTCTGTTTCTCTTATGTTTCTGCTTTCCTACAAATAAACTTATTACACCCCCTTACTACCGGTACATGTATATTCTCATTGATTAGGGTTTGCAATATCAAGGAAACTCAGTTAACATACTTGCACATTAATATCTTTCAGGAATGCCAGCTACCTGTTCTATTTTGATCTCTTGGAATGTTTCAGCAGCATCACGACGACGGTGCTCAATTTTGGTTGCCCTACTCCAAAGGTAAAGATTTCTTCTCTCATGCTTATCTGTAATTTGTCATTCAAACTTTCAGATTTTATCCTCATTCAGTTGTAAAAGGAAATTGCTGTATAGATTCTATATTTCATCCTAATTGAATAATAATTAAAATGGTGGCTTGTACATGTATAGCGCACATGTGATGTCGTGTACAGAATCAAGAATTTCTGGTTGGCTTACTACTACATTACTTACCTTCAAATGAAACATATCTGAAAATATTCTCCTGCAGTTGTTTATGGCAGTAATGTTTGGAATAGAACCTGCATGAAGCAAGAAAAAAGTAATTCCTCTGTTTAATCCAAGGAGCCAAGCTACACTCCAATATATTCACTTGACTTTCAGTCCAAGGGTTGAGGGTTCAAATCTCAGCCCGGCACTAGCGTCATTTGGTAAGACATTAATCCACACTTATGCCAGAGCGTCACATTATTTGCCGCCAGCTATGACTGGGGTTATGATGTTAGGGTGACAGGAGTGTCACGACATGATGAACATGAGCGCTATACAAGGAGCCACCATTATAAATATTTTCAAATTAGAATAAAATATAAAATTAATACAGCAACTTAAGCTTACAATACTCCTTGACAGTAATGATTGTGCTATATAGAATTTAGAGCATTTTGTATTTGTAACTATATCTGTTGATCCACATTTAAGAATCTTGGTGTTTGTTCCTGAAAGAAATGGTCAAGTTTTGGATTCCTCATTAGATACTGATTGATGATATTGTTGATATATCAACTTTTAAACAATTTTTTATTTTCTAGTTTCTCCTTCTCTCTCTCCCCCTCTGTCTCTCTCTGTGTCTCTCTCTGTGTCTCTCTCTGTCTCTTTCTCTCTCTCTCTCTCTCTCTCTCTTGGATTTAAAGGTTTTTAAAAAATTGCCAGAATTAGTATGGATGTTATAAGCTTTCTAGTAATAATTTAATCTCATGAAAAAGTAAAGTATACTCCAAATGTAAAAATTCTTAGAAAATACATTATAACAGCAGTTACTGTCACATTAGATGTTGTAGGACACAGTTCCACAGTTATTTCTGATTTCTTGTTAAAGCTGCACCGGCATTTCATCACTTATTACTATTTTGTTCTTTTTTACAGATTTGTATGTCAGAATGCCCCCAAAATACATTTGCACCTTACACCCTATTACTTCAAGATGCACAAAGCTTTCTTGATGATCTGAACCTGGACCTCAACATGTGGGACGAGTTCATATGTTTGCCTGGATTTGATCCAGAGGCTGAGTTTAATGATGCAAGTGGACCTTATTATCAGGTAAGTGTACAGCCAATGACGATAGTTATGATGATGAGGATGATGATAGGTGTAGGTGGTGGTGGTGGTGGTGGTGATGATAATTATGACGATGATGATGATGATGATGATGATGATGATGGTAATGATGATGATAATGATGATGATGATGATGATGATGGTGATGATGATTATGATGATGATGAAGGTGATGAAGGTGATGATGATGATGATGGTGATGATGATGATGATGATGATGATGATGATAATGATGATGATGATGGTGATGATGATGATGATGATGGTGATGATGATGATGATGATGATGATGATGATGATATGGTGAAGGTGAGATTGATGAAGATGATGTGGGTATTTCTTTAAATATTTCCATTTTCAAGCATGATCTCGATACAAATCATATCACATATTTTGTTAATAAAAAGATATTGAAATCGTGAGTCATATACCTTGTTTTCCATATTTTCTTATATAGAAATTTAACCATGTATGAGTTATGGTATCCTCTTCTTACTTGTAAATTTCTATTTGCTTGCCTCAAAATTAACCTCCAGTTTCCTCAAATTTATAATTCTTAGATGTCCTTAGTAGCGCATGTTTTCATGCAAATTGAATGTCTGAATGATTTGTGATACCACTCTCTTTGATTTTCTACTTTTTCAAACAGTTTGAATGAAATTAGGCCTCATAATCTCTATTAATCTGATGTTTTTAACCAACAGTTTTAAAAATCTTGAATATGTTACTTATCATGGCTTTGTGAAACCGGATGTCCGTGTCCTGACATCTATGTAGGTCGTGGATAAAGATATGACTGTCATGGAGTTGGTTTTGTGAAACAACCCCCAGATTGATAATGCATAGTTTATTTTTTACATAAAGTGATCAAAAATAAACATGAGAGGGCAGCATGCAGAAAGGATGAAAATATCACTCAGACTAAGTGTTTTTGTCAGAAATTTATCTACATAACATGTATTTATTTCATTAAATCATTTCATATGAGAGGAAATGTGACATTTTGATTTTTTTTCCTCCATTTTCATGCTTGCAGAACCTTGCAAAGATCTTTGAACATAGAAAGTGTGCTACATACTACTTGCCAAGTACCAATTGTAAGTAGAATTGTTTTTGTGACGGTTCATATTATAAAATAATGCATGTAATTTTTTGTTAACCAATTATATATGTGTGTATATATATATATCTGAAAAGAATATGAATGACACCAGTATATTGCATTAAAATGCAATTAGGGTAAACAAGCACTCTAGTCCATCTCAAGTAAATAATCATGCACAGACACATGTTCAACTGGTTGTAGAACGATGTAACTTATCATTGATGTGCCTCTTTTATGTTGCATTCATTTAGATGCTGATCGATGTGTCCCGTCATTCCTTGTTGCAGAGAATGCATCATTAGCGGACATCTTCACCACCGGTTTGACAAACTTGCAGACTCTTGGTGGAACTCTCATCGATAATGATAATGTCACCAGCGTTTTTTCATCGTAAGCCTATTTATGTTCTTTACATGTTTAAAAAAAAGAAAATTCCAGTGCAATGATCTCCACTTTAATTTTTTTCATGCATAAATGTACACAAATTAAAATCAACTGTGTTACATGGTTGAATGCTTGAGCGCCTTCTCATGGTAGCTTGGCTTAAAGCCAGGGTGATGATATGATTGCAGAGCCCTTGGGAGAACAGTTTTAATACCGATGAGGCTACCCTGGGTAAACAAGACATATTATTATTTATTATTATTATTGACTACTGGGCCTTTACATGGGGTTGGGGCAATTTTTATGATACAGTCAAACCTGTCTATAGCGACCGACCAAGGGAAATACAAAAAGTGGTCTTTGTAGACAGGTGGTCGCTAAAGCAGGTTTGACTGTATCCGCGAATTGGCCCATTGACAATCTCTAATTAATCCACTGTCTGTTTTCATATTGCAGAGCTGTAGACAAATTCCTCAACTTAGCCAGTGTCTTGGAAGTGGTGTATGAGGACTTTGTCAACTCGTGGCACATTATCCTCATGTAAGTAATCTCAATCTGTTGTTTTATCTTATTCTAATCATGACCTGCTCAGTGACATATCTGACATATAGAAGGATAATTCATTATGATAGAGATACTGGCAAGTAGAGGTGTGGAGGTATCGTGGTATAGTGGTTCATTCACTTGACTCTCAATCCAAGGGTCAAGGTTTGAATCCCACCCTGGCACTAATGTCCTTTGGCAAGACATTCATCCACTTTTGCCACTCTCCACCCAGGTGTAAATGGGTACCTGATATGCCAGAGCGCTACATAATTGGCTGCCAGCTATGACCAGGGTAATAATGGTGAAGCGCCAGGAGTGTCACAACGGATATATGTGCGCTATATAAGAAGCCATTATTATTAAGTGCCTTTTCTAGGCTTTTGCTTATGTAGAGGTGTTTTGGTCTAGTGGAAGAGTCACCAGACTTTGGATCACAAGGTGTATGGTTCCAATCCCTGCGAAAGCTCTGACTATCTTTGGAAGAACATTAATCTATTTTTGCCACTCCCCGCCCAGGTGAAGAAAAAGGGTACCGGGCAGGAAGAAATTCTTTGACTACTTGAGCACATTATCAGTTTACCTGGGCTAATGGTGGGTAATGATAGTATTGAGAAGTTTGTTTCATCAGGAAAAGGGGCTCTATAAATCCAACTAAGAAAGTGCTATGTACATGTAGATATATACTGTGTAATACATGCTGTGCTGTGTATGAAGTATATATATATATAAGTGCTATATAAATCCAACTTTGGTAGATTCTTTTTCTTGGGTCATACGTGTACATTATCAGCCATTTTGTTGTGCATCTTTGTACATGTATTTGATACTAATGTTTATGTTGATTTATGAAATACATACTTATTAAACTACATAAATATATATATATAAATATATATATATATATATATATTCATCATTGTAGTTTTAATTGATAGATTACTGTATACATGTACATAATATGTACAGTGTAGTGGGGATGGGATCTTTAGCCTACAGAGGCAATCACTCTTTGATATAATAATAATAATAAAGTCATTTTTATATAGCGCATACCGGTAATAATAAATTCTCTATGCGCTTTACAGCAATCAATTATACAATAAATTACATGATTAATCTAAAGATTTAATTATGCATGGATTAACATAAATACATATCGTATACAATGAGGACAAATTCAGATATAATATAAATGATATAAACTTATGAACACAATTATAACAGTTAAATAATTACGATCTTTTATTGTAGTAAGAAAATAACATTATTTGGCATAAACTAGCATATAATTACAGACTATTGGATGAACATAAATGTCTTCAGAAGTGATTTGAATGAATCGCCGGTCGGGGCGTTACGAATATGGAGGGGAGGTTGTTCCATAAGGTGGGTCCATAGTAGCTGAGGGATCTTTCGCCGTAGAATTGAGTATGGGTGCGTGGGACTTGTAGGAGACTTTGTTGCTGAGATCGGAGAGTGCGGGCAGGAATTAACATATGATTTTTTGGGCCTCTAATCTAAACTCTACCAGCTCTTACGCTATTACAAAGATTATATACACAGATTGAAAACATTAATCAATAGAGTTTGATGATAGAAGTATTAGCAATTGCTTTGTACAGGTTATAAGTGCTGGCAGCTCAAGATGTAATCAAAGGCCTAGAAAACACATAAGCCAAACTTTGTTACTTTTACATATGTCGTAATTTCTTTTTGTTTTCCTTCAGTGGTCTTGGTATTGGAATGTTGCTATCGATGATCTGGTGTTTTATCATGAGATGGATAGCTGGTGTAATGGTCTGGGGTAGCATTCTATGTCTTCATGCTGTGCTCGCTGCAGGTAAGACATCCTCCATCCTCTTAAACTTTGGCACAGAGATCTATTTATGTTTCCAACAAAACTTTACAAATCAATCATAAACATTTACAACAATTTAGGAATACATATTGGAAACAGAGGGGTTCACTAAAAAGCAATGCTTGTGCAAGTGTGAACACCTCAAATGATACTTAGGAATAATGAGTTATTAAATTAACAAGTCTGTAACTATAAAAGGAGCAACAAAAGAGGGGAAAGGGGGGGGTAGGGGGTGCCAACAAAGACGAGAACGGGGCAAGACAGTACTTTACATGATAAAGATAGGAGAACACGGTCATAATACAAAGAGTAGACAATGCCAAAAAAGAAGTGAGGCTTAGAGATAACATGTTGCCAAAAGACAGTGGTGTTCCTTAATAGCAGTTTAGTGTCACCTGTTAGTGATGTTTTTCAGACTTTTGATCCAGAATGCTCTGACTTACAAACTGTACGTGAGCAAAAAGTGAAAAATCACTGGAAAATTTGAGTTTATTTCTGTTTTAGTTCATTGTGCTGTTGATGAATAAGAGCAGTTCAATAAAAGATAATCATGTGAGACTCTATATTGGCAATGTGGAGTAAAATTGATGATAACTATTTTTGTGTACAAATGGGCAATATCTTTTTAATTTCAATATTTCTATAACTTTAACTTTAAACTTTATTATTAAATAAACTGTCCCTGGACGGTGTATGCGCTCTATAAGTTTACACTATTATTATTATTCTTATTATAACCATTAGTAACACATTATGAGCATGCAGGAAGTAGTCCTGTCGGTATTTATACATGTATATCTCATGGATCCACACATTTTGTTCCCTCTAGGAATGTATTGTTGTTTCCAGCAATACATAGACTTACAGGGTGTCGCTGGATCAATGGACTCAATCACTTTTGAGTTTACAACCAACCTTTCCAGCTACACAAGACTGCAGCAGACATGGCTCATCATAGGTGAGCATACATATTAAATAACATATGAGAAATTTATATAACAAATTTGCTCTCAGCCAATCAAAAGCCATGTTTTCAGTAGCTTGTAACAGCTACTGTAACAGGACCTAGATCATCATGTGTCCAAGGATGGCCATCAGTTTCAATACTGCTTTCCTAGAGGGCCCTGCAATTTTCATTACACCTGCATTGCCCGGTGCTCATTTGGGATGAGATGGTCAAATAAACTTGTAGGTAGAGCACCTTGTCCAAGGTCGTAAGCACCAAACAAGACTTGAACCTAGGACCTCTCTTATGAGAGCCTTCACTAGTACACCACAGTACTCCTAGACAGTTCACAGTTAGTAGTTAGATTGGAGTACAACATTTATGGAGAAGCACTTGTCATCCAATGTGTCATAAAACCATGTGTTACCTGTATAATTTCTTGTAATTATTACACCCACATGTTGTGCGTTGGGACACATTGAGTATACGGACAGATGATTTCAAACAGTAAATTGAACAAGTTTCCATGCATTTCAGAAATCTTTGAAACTTTGTGTTGCAAAATATCATCAATGACAACTAATATCCTGACGACGGATAGTCAACCTTTTCGAAACGTCGAGCCACTCCCACCACTCATCCTCTCTAAGCGCTATATTTCCCCTTAGAACTATAAGCTAAGAAAGATAACCAACAGTCTTTTTCAAGACTACACCAACAGTCCTTTTCAGGACTACACACCCTCAAGAAAGATTACAGAGAGTCCTTCTCAGGACTCCTCAATCCTCCCTCTCTCTCACATGGTGCACCTGCAAGCCTACTGTATAACTAATATTTTTGTATCTTTTGTTCATGACAGGAATCATCTTAGCTGTAGTGTTTCTAATCTTGTTCCTGCTCACTGTCTGTCTCTGCTCACGTATCCGCATCGCTGTGGAGCTCATATCGGAGTCTAGCAAGTAAGTAAAGCAGTCGAGTGAAGATCTCTCTTTATACATGTATGCCACACACTAATAATCTCCCTGTGCCACACTGGGATAGATATACCAAAGGCTTCAAGAATATTTAACTGTTTCCATGTATCTACTCAGTCATGTTAGGTTCCAATAAGTGAAAAAGATTGTAACGCTTATATTGACTTAGTTGACTTAAGCCGTCCACACCATCACTGGGATGTATGATGGCTTCTGTTTCACTGTGGCTTGCCACACCTTCCTGTCTTCTGTCAGCCTAGTGGCTTTAGTCAGGGAGTCAACTTGTCTGTTTTTGCAGTCCGCCTTGATGCAGTCTGTCCATCTCTTAGCTGGTCTTCCCCTTGGGCGTTTGTCATGTACATTTCCGTCGAGAAGGATGTGGGGGTATCTTTTTGAATTCATTCTGTTGATATGTCCAAAGTATCTCAGTCTTTTTGTGGCAACCCTGTCGATGATGGTTTCTTCCATGTAAACGCTCATATTACTCTGTATTTATTTGATTATATTTTTTAAAGCTACTACATATTTATGAACAGTTTAGCTATGATATGGTAATGACCAGCCCAATATTGTTATCTCCTGCCAGTGGAGGCCAAATTTCTGTGTTTTTTAACGTGGACAATAAAATCTGAATCTGAATATCTTTTGGGAGTATTGTGGTTGTTTTATTAGTAGTCCTTTTTATGATGTTATATATACATAACATATTCTCTTTCTGTTTTATTTTTAAAAGAGGATAACCAAAAATTTACATGATTACTTTTCTTTGTCTTTGCAGGGCTGTCAGCTCAATGTGGAGTACACTGTTCTGGCCGATCGTTCCATTCCTGCTTCAGACTGGGGTCATCGCACTCTGGGTTGGCATAGCAGTGTATCCTTTGACAATCACTTATTTTCTTTTTTTTTAATTTAAAAAATCTAATTGTCAATAAACTTTAGAGTGTCACTAAGTTTTCAAACATGTAACATGCACCCATACCATCAACTACTGGGTGTTTCACGCAATCATTAGCTCAAGATGACTGACATCCGATTAAAATGTATGTTTATTAACTTTATTCTAATACATCCTTTTCAGGTGGAGCTTGTAAACTTTACTTTTGACAGCTTTGCGAAATACCATCCTGATTTTTTTTTTATTCCCATGAGCTTTAATGCATAGATGGTTCTCATAGACATTGAAGTAATAGAATTATGTAATGAAAGATAGCAAGCATGGTGCCCTTTTCTTTTTCTTGTATAATTTCATTTCCTTTAAAAGCACTTATCACAAGACAAAAGCAGCATTTGCTTTTTAAAATTCTTTTTGATAACATTTCCACACCATATTGCTGAGAATGGAAAATAGGATTCATAAATTTCTCAAGAGTTTCATAAATGTTGTTATTATTATTATTATTTATTCAGCAAAAACAAAGAAAATCATCAAATACAAAACAAGAGTACATTAGGAAAAAAGTCACATGGATGACGGGAAAAGAAAAAGATTAACTAAATAACTGTAACCCGAAGGTCTTCTTTTCCAATCCATGTGACTTTACAGAAATGGTAACAATAATAATGGAAATAGGATTCATAAATGTGGTTTTATTGGCAGAAAAAAAAATCCTTGACTCTCCTAATCTCTCAGGTATCTTGCCACTTCCCAGCAGGCAATGTATCAGGTCTTTGATGCTACAACGTCTAATTTCACCGGGGATTCTTGTGATATAGCTGTAAGTAAAGAAAAGCTCTTATCTTTGAGTTTTTTGTAGCATGTGTATTTCTATATTATGGAGGGGGAAAAAAATTGAATTGTTAAAGTGTCTTACTAGGGTGCATAATTTTTCATCAAACCGAGATGTGCACTCTCAAAGGTTCAACAAAACAGACGAAAACATCTTGTGGGCAATGAATTTGTGTATTTCAGTGATTCATTTTTTTCATATTCAGGTGTATGATGTTTGTAAAGTGCGCATAGATTTTAAAGAATGTCCAAACACCAAGCCCATTTATAGCTAATTAGAACTTCAGAAGATATTTTCATTCCCTGCAAAACAATTTGCTTGTGTTTCATTAGTGCCTGCATCGTTTCGTTTGTTATCGTTTCATTTGTATTGTTTCAGTATCAAATTGTAATTGACATCTACGTAGTTCATCATTTCTGTGTTTGTTTTGGTTTTGGTGCATGTTATCCATCTACAAGCTTCATTAGATCCATGGCTTATGAAATGTTCTTAGAGATCAATGAAAAATCATGTTGCCATTTCTATCTTGATAACATGGTATTGTTATTTCATTACATCAAATGAAGAAAAAAACATGTATAAATAAGATAATTGAATGATTTGTTTATGTACATGTTGTTTACTTGTGTTCTGCAAACTTTTTTTGTGCTACAAAAATAAACAATTTTAATGATAAGTGCATGTTAGAGTGACTAGATTTTTACTTTTGTGCATCTGCTAGTTTTTATTTTGATACCTTTATCACTTGTTTATAGATATGAATGAAATACATATATAACTGTCATACAGTGTAGATTCTCAGATTGGGAATAGTAACATCAACATCATCTTCATTACTATTATTCTTCTCGTTGTTGTTGTTGTTGTTTACTGTGAAAATATCGCTTGCCTTGGCTTCAGGTGATAAATCATGTAGTAAATTTAGCATCATATCAAAATGTGTTCTTTTCCACAGACTTTTCAAGAGGAGTCCAGCTCTGATGTAAACAGTTTATTTTCATGTTTTCTCTGTTGCAATCTGTAACACATATTTTTTCTTCTAATTGCTTTTGTGATGAATTTTTTTAAAGATTCTAAAGCTTTATGTCTGTGTGTGTTTGTTTATTATTCTTACCCTTTTCATCTATAATAACTGCTGTTTACTAAAGACTAAAATGCAATCCCTCTAAATCTTAATCACAAAATTATAAAGCTACAAGTATAAAGCTTGAGAAAATTCACATTGTGAGAATTTACATTGTGAGAATTCACATTATGAGCAAATAATGTTATTGAAATGCAAGCCTTAAAACTTATTCACGCAATAATGACGCTTTATAAAAAAATTGAGCGATTTACATTATGAGCAAATAGTAACATGAATTGTGAGCGGTATATGCACATTTTCTTGAAGTGTTTCTGTAACAATTTGAATTATTTGTAATGCACAGCTTCAGTAAAGGTAATACAAAGTTTTGGTATGGGTCATTAATTTGGTTCAAATAACCATATTAGAGCATACTACAATATTCAATGATCGTTGTCGCGGTTGAAAAACTTGAAAACGAGTCTAAAGTGATGAAATTGTGAATGATAAACGCTTTATGTTGTATAGCTCCCTCTCAAGATTGATATTACTTTAGCTTTAAACAAATATTTCTTGACTAAAATCTGCCAATTTTCTATTCTTGTTTGGAAATTATATATCAGAACTGCATATTCCAAGATTTTCATGGTTGCAACTACCATTGTCTGGCCGTAGGTGCTATTTGAAATTCATCGGGAGCACCGATAAATTGTATCTTTGAATTTCTCGAAATCCTTAGCGTTTTAGAGTCCAATTTGTTCAAAGTTGCTTATTCTAACACGAGGTTTCACAATGGTAATGCAAATTCTAAATTTCATAATCCAATCCTCTTGAAAAATTACCAAAACTATGTATTACCTTAACTAAAAATGAACTACAGACTGGTCTGTTTATGATTACAATTTTGTTTGTGTGTGGCGTCGACCAGAACGTGCAACACTTGAGGTGTCTTTCCTTTTTTTTCTTTCTTGTGCACCCTAGTTACTTTTCATACTTTCAGTCTGAAAATCCTTGTTGGCCGAAGTCTACATGTACATGTAATAGGTTTTCCTTTGTGCATATTTCCAACACTAGACCCCATTGAAAATTCATAAGACTTGTACATTCAAATGTGGAAATGTGTCTAAAAGCTTCCCACTAAGTTTGCTATACTCATTTGAATATAAATATCAATAAATCTTCCTGATATATTCTTAATTAAGAGGGGGAGTAACAAAAACATTAAATTATTGAATGCAGGGGATCTTCATTTTTCGATCCAAATTCTTAAATCCAAATTCGCATAAACATGAAAATTAAATCTGAGTTGTTATGTTTTGTGTATGTTACAAAAAAGAGGAAAAGGAGAATCTACATTTAATACTTTCCAGATGTTCATATGCAATTTAATTCAGTTTACTATTACAAAATAAATTTAAAAAGGACTTACTTAGTTAATACTGTAAGTTGGAGAAATAAATAACAATTTAAAATCAAAATCACACTTTAAAAGAATGCTAAAGCTTTGGAAACAAACTTTGATAATTATTACACAAAATGGAAATGAAATGAATACTCAAATACTTGGCTGAAAATCATTTGATACACTCATGATTAAAATATAAATAAATATCAACAATTTGTAATTCTAATAGTCTATTTAATTTACACTTTTTCTTCTATATGCCATTTCTTTCTCTCACAAATGTTTTGCTTTGATAATCACACTAGCAAATTGTTAAAGTAAATTGTTAAAATTTTGTGTGCATATTACAAGCCTATTGTACAGTGCGTCCCAGAAAAACGAAACCGAGAAGTATCGATGTTCTATCATAACTTAATCACAACTATAATTAATGAATGATACATATTTGGAAAGCTTAGAGTCTCCTCTTTCATGTGATGCTACTCAAATGATGCATATTTCACGCATGAGTGATTAAAAGCAATTTGAAGGAAGGAAACCAAAAAGACATTTGGCGGACGGTATCTGAATTTCGAAGAAAAATTCAAATTTCTAGAAAGTTGAGTTTCTGCCCTTTCATATGACACCTCAATCAGGAAAAATGAGCGAGGAATGACAAAGTTTTGTTTGTTTAAAGTAGTGCTTGAATTTCTATAATTTTATTAAACGAATTCGTTTTCACTGGCTGCCTGCCGTATCAATAAACGAAATTAACAAAAGACTTAACTCTGTTTCGTTGACAATCAGGCGTAGACGAGAGTCTTCATGCATGGCTGATTGTCAACGAAACGGAGTTATTTCTTTTGTCAAATCTGCTTTTTGCTACGGCAGGCACCCAGTGAAAACGAATTTGTTTGTTAAAATTATGAAAATGTAAGGGCTACTTTAAACAAACAGAACTTTGTTATTCCTCGCTCATTTTTCCTGATTGAGGTGTCATATGAAAGGGCAGAAACTCAACTGTCTAGAAATGTGAATTTTTCTTCGAAATTCAGATACCGCCCGCCAAATGTCTTTTTGGTTTCCTTCCTTCAAAATGCTTTTAATCACTCATGCGTGAAATGTGCATCATCTGAGTAGCATCAACTGAAAGAGGAGACTCTAAGCTTTCCAAATATGTATCATTCATTAATTATGGTTGTGATTAAGTTATGATAAAACATCGATACTTCTCGGTTTCGTTTTTTCTGGGACGCACTGTATAGTACTTCTGATACAAATACATAATATAGTGTAGTGTTTTATAAAATTAGTGTGTGTGTTTGCAAAATTACAGAATAAAATCTATTATGGATTTACTGTCTGGCCAATGTTTGTGAGCTCTTTTAAAAGTATTATCTCTGCATTCTTTTTTACTCAGAACCCAAACATTAATTGTGCTCTAGTTTGTGATTTAGAAGATACAAGTATATTCACAAATGAATTAAATGTTAGCATGCAACGCTTTCCCTTAAAATAAAAAGCATGACGAAAAACTCCCCATGTAAACTGTATACACAATTGTATGTGTATGGAAACTTCCAGCAACTATTTATATATGTATATTTGTATATTATTAAGAGAAGTATCATTCTATTCATGTATATGTCATGCGGGTCTTTGCTCTTATTTTTCATCTTTTTCTCAAAGTTTCTGCAATTACTTTTGAAATTTGGCAAAATGAATTCATTTTTTAAGAGCAAGAAGCGGTTAACTCTCTATAACAAGATAAAAGTTAAAGTGTACAAAAACCAAAACATATTTTGCTCTTGAGCTTCAAATATTACTTCTACCTGTAGTATCTCTTTGCTTCTACAAAGATAAATGCTTTCTCAGTGAATAGTAAAACTTCTTGTTCTGTAGACTAGTTAACACATCTATCTATGGGAGCCCTAAACGCAGGGTTTATATTATCCTGTATTTTCTTCATACTCTTTAACAGTTTACCTATAGAATACCCTGCACAAATTTTGAGGTTGATTTTATACATTCTTGCTATACACAAACTATTTTTTCAGGTGATTTGAACACTTTAAAGGCTTTCAGGCTCTTGACTATAATAAAATAATCCTTAATAAATCTTTGAAGGAATAGCATCAAATCTTCGTTTTCTATGAACTCAGCATCTTAGCATTTGCTTTTGTTGTGGTAGTCATCACATTTCTATCATTGTAAAACACATTGTCTACTTGGACCCAGAAGGCCGTAACTCATCAGTTTAAACATTGAGTTAAAGCATTCTGAATCTCACAAGACATTTAGCCAACAAGTATGAATATAACATCTTTATTAGAGGATCTTACTTTTAAAACTAATTGTTTTTCTGGCTGAAAAGCATTGGAATCTGCTTTCCTAATAGATGATTGCCTTTAGGAATTTGCCCATTAATACCCTCTTGCCAAGCATATTATATAGTCATACTTGAATCGTAGAATATTTATGATATTTGATTTCTATATGATTCCTCTAAACCCATTTTAATTTTAGTTTTTCGAGTAGTTCCAATAGGTTTGGTCACAAGTTATTTTATTATGAATTTGTTAAGAAGTTCTCTATTATAAGAGATTCTTTGTGTGCGGATTCAAACTAAAACAGGCCGGGGTCCACTGTATGTTTTCCTTTAATTCTTAAGATTAGTATTACTTGAATTATTTGTAGCAATTCTTTTGAAGAAGTTTTTAAATTTAAAAGGAATGATATATCTTTTATATGTGATATTGTTTTTTTTATTCATTTGGTCTTAAAGGATAAATAAAATAACAGACAAGAGGTTTATAATGATTGTTTTATGAAATTGAGCAATATCATCAAAGTAAAATGTGACAAAGGATTAGAACAATGTAACAAGCCATTTGAAAATCCATCATTGATCAGCAAACTCATTGCAGTGTTCATAAATTTCAATTGGGTTTTTCTCTTTCAGAAATTCATTTTCTTTCTCTCTTTTTGAATCCTCCACAGACCTTCACAGCAGACTACAACCTGACCAGCAACGACACCGATCTCTCCTGTCTCTTCATTGACTACAGCCTACCAGAGTACTTCAAATGGCTCCAGCTCTACAACCTCTTTCTTTTCTTCTGGCTCATCAACTTCGTGATCGGACTTAGTCACATGACCCTCGCGGGAGCGTTTGCGTCCTACTATTGGGCGTTCAACAAGAAGGACGATGTTCCATTCTTTGCTCTTAGTGGATCATTCTACAGATCCTTGAGGTGAGGAAAGGAGTCTTTTGTCACCTCTTTAAACCTGTCTGTACTAGTTTGGCCAGGTGGGATTGGACCACCCAGCGTGGTCACTGACAGGTGGCTATCTCATCAACTCAGCTCTCAATTCACATAAGAAAAAGAGGATCATGGGGGACCAACGGGCACCGCCTAGGCATTGTTTTCTATATAGAGGGAGCAAGTAGTTACAAGTAGTACAGTGGGCCTTTAAAATTACACCAACAAGATTTAACAACATGTATGACCAATTGATAAGAAATGACAACATGATTCATTGTGATATTGTTCAAGTTGAAAATGATTGGGATTACAAATGGTCATATGAATAGTGTTACATTTTGTTAGGTTATTTTACTGTACTCAAGTGGGTTTTCAATTTTAGGGGTTCTGCCTTTTAGTAGCACTCAAGGGAATGTACAACCATAGGAATGCGAATACATGCTGAAGATCTATTAAACCAGAAATGACATGGTATAATTATGCTCTGATTATGACTATAGAATTGCACATCAAGGTAAAAGCGTGGGATTTTGAGCTAAAACTGAATACAAATTTTGCACACTTTGTCTGCTGATAGCCAGATGGCCTTTACTCATGCTTTAAACACAGATATAATCTTTCCCTGGATCTCAAAAGAGGGTTTTTTAATTCAGAGTATTCAGCAAGGATATTCACCTTTCTATGTAATGTATTTACTGAACTTGACCAAGACTTCTCACCTGTATGTATGATCATTTTCTATTTTTTATCTTTTGAAATCAGGTATCATCTTGGAACTATCGCTTTTGGATCTCTCATCATCGCTATCATCCAGATCATCAGAGTCTTACTTGAATATGCAGAACACCAACTCAAAGGTAAGTGGAATAAAAAGCATTTTACTTTTGGTTGTCGCTTTTTAAAAACATACCGGTACTTCATTTGTTTCTCTCAGAATTATCAAAATGTAGAATTACAGTACATAACTATTTCATCATACATGTACCTTTATCTATCCCACTGAAGTTGTTGTATATTGTGTTGTGGTGTACATGTACTTGTATCATGTAGGGACTTGATTGACCTTTATACAAGTTTATTTCAATTGACTTATGTTGTATGAATTCATGACAGTTACTTATTAAACATCTATGTGCCGTCCATTTCTCCTCTATCTCTCTACTCCCCCCTAAAAAACAATATATATAAATGTTGCTCTCTTTATCTCTCTCTCTCTCTCTCTCTCTCTACCTCATGCTCTCGTTCTTCCCTTCCACCTCTCAATCTTTCTCTTCCTCTTTCTTTTTTACTTTCTCAACCTCTCACCCTTTCTTCTCTCCCCTCCTGCTCCCTCTCTCCATCTTCTTTATCTCTCTCTCTCTCTCTCCATCTTCTCTTTTTCTCTCTCTCTCTCTCGTCTCATTCTTCCCTTCCACCTCTCAATCTCTCTCTTTCTCTTTCTTTTTTACTTTCTCAACCTCTCACCCTTTCTTCTCTCCCCTCCTGCTCCCTCTCTCCATCTTCTTTATCTCTCTCTCTCTCTCTCCATCTTCTCTTTTTCTCTCTCTCTCTCTCTCGTCTCATTCTTCCCTTCCACCTCTCAATCTCTCTCTTTCTCTTTCTTTTTTACTTTCTCAACCTCTCACCCTTACTTCTCTCCCCCCTGCTCCCTCTCTCCATCTTCTTTATCTCTCTCTCTCTCCATCTTCTCTTTTTCTCTCTCTCTCTCTCTCGTCTCATTCTTCCCTTCCACCTCTCAATCTCTCTCTTTCTCTTTCTTTTGTACTTTCTCAACCTCTCACCCTTCCTTCTCTCCCCTCCTGCTCCCTCCCTCCATTTCTTCCCCCTCCCCCCCCCTCTCTCTCTCTCTCTCTCTCTCTCTCTCTCTCTCGCATCTGACTCCTTTGTTATCTGTATCATTTCATTCTTTTGATGATGACAGGCAAAGAGAACAAAGTTGCAAAGTATATCCTGAGGTGTATGAAATGCTGCTTCTACTGCTTGGAAAAATTCATGAAGTTCATCAACAAAAATGCCTATATTCTGGTAAGAATATGATGAGTGATTATTAAGTACCCAATTCATTTTTGTTAACATACTTTGACATCGTAGTAGAGAAGGAATAGAACAAAGTTACTTCTCCCAGTAATCATGATGGTATTGACATTAGTACATGTACATGTGCAATGTTTGGGATATTTGAGCAGCTTGAGAATTGATAAGAAGGGAACAAAATCGGCTAGTTGTCAAAAATATGTGATGTGATATTTTCAGGACAACAATTGAAATATATATATTTCTATCACATGAATATTTGTGAGTACCGGAGTAATCAAAAGTCTAACTTCATGAATCTTCAAGCGATTACCTCCAGATATATATATAATTTATGTACAGATATGTTTTTGAATCAAGCAAATCTTTTATTCATGATGATATGAGCTTTCAAAAATGTTCTTGTTAATTTTTTTTTTAATTTTTTTTTTACAGGGAGATATGTGTATTTGGACATGTATAACTATGAATAAAGGGAATCTTTTGTTCATGATGGTTTGAGCATTTGATATTGTTGATTTTAAATTGTTACTTTGGTTGTTCTCTTTAGGTTGCTGTTTATGGGAAGAATTTCTGTTCCTCTGCTAAAGAAGCCTTCTTCTTGCTCTTGAGGAATATTGTCAGGTATGTAAAACAAAAACAAATATTTTAAAAAATCTTCTTTTTTTTGTGAAAAGAAAATTAACTCCTTAAAAACAATTGGCCTGAGTGAAAGCAGAAAATCATAGGAAAATACCTATGATAGTGAGAAAAGTAGGATTAAAAAAAAAAATGTTTGAATCTTTGGAATTGGAAATCATTCATGATATGAGAAATCCCCTAATTGTGGTAGTGATGGGTGTAGAGTTAGGGTTAGATTTCCATACAGTGTTTGGTCCAGGGTTGAAATTAGAAATTTGGGCAGTGTCCAGTTCTGTGTAAGTAACTGTTTTATCTGATGGTTAATGTGTTTATTCTGTCTGGATTTTATGTCTGCCTCTATAGAGTTGCTGTAGTGAACAAGATTACAGACTTCTTGCTGTTCCTGGGCCAGCTTCTCATCGTATCGCTGGTCGTCGTAGGAGCCTTCTTCTACTTCACTCTTGAAGTGACCTGGGTCAACGCTGTACTTCCTGTTCCGGCAGTCAACTACTACTGGGTCGTTATCATTGTAAGTAAAGAACAGAGCAAAGCATCAGTTTAGACATCTTTTTTTAATTCTTGAGATCTGTGAAATATATAAGAAAACATTTCATTTCATAGAGGGGATGACATCTTCTGTCGTAATAAAAGGTTTAAACCTGCATGTATATATGTGAGTCTGCTGACTGAATGATACCTATCATGACCATGTTCACAATTAAAGGTAAAGACCAGTTTTGGAAACGCCCCCCTCTCAAAAAATGAAATGGAAGCTCTTATTACAAATCATGTGAAAGAATAAGTTTTGACTAATACGTGATGATACAAATTTTGCCGAGAAGCCGTCTACTTATTAATATATTTGGTAAATTAGTATATCTATTTGGACCTGATAGATATAACGCACGTGTGCGTAGTCCCATATACATCTTTTTGTGTACAGTGCTTGTAACTTTACTAAGACTGGGCCACATTTCTTATCATTTTTATGATTCCAGAACCTTGCAGTACACACCAATACTAATATGCTAGATGATCAACCTTTTCTGATCGATTCCACAACATTCCTTTTACAATGCAATCGCATGACCAGTACTGAATTTTATCTTTAATCACCAGTTTGTGGCTTTATTCTTTTTTTTTAATTCTTTTTTTATATATGTTGTTGAGTCCAATACACTCTTTTACGGTTACAACAGAGGGCATGCGTAGACATGGGCGCCATTTTAATTTAACAAAAATTAAACAAATTTAATATGGAGCCCATGTAAATATGATGTGAGCGCACAGCGCAGGCAGTGACGCAACAATACATGCGCATCTGAAAACATTGATGACGCAATGTTTACGCGCAAATTAAAATGGTGGCCTTAACCATGAAGGGGTGTATCAGGTGTCCACTCTACATAAATAAGCAAATGAATTTACGCCCTGGTTCTCAGTAGAAGAAGTGTAAATGAGCTCCTTTCTATCATCTATCACATTTGTGCTATGTCTGTTCTTCCCATGCAGGTCATAGGAATAGGAGTCTATCTGATTTCCAAGGCATTCTTTGGTGTCTTTGACATGGCTGTGGATACACTCTTCCTCTCATTCCGTAAGTATTCTTATTTCCTTCAGTCTCAAGTCTGTTCAAGGGAACGGTTAATGCACAGTCAAATCTGTCAATTAGGTCCACCCAGAGAAACAGACAAAACATACCACTATAGACAGGTGGCCTTACTAGACAGGTTCTATATATGACATATTTCTTCATAGAAGAAGACTTTTTTCAGTGACCACTGTGAACAGATAGCTATAGCCTGTATAGAGAGGTGGCCACCAAGATATGTTTTAGTATAGTCTGCGTTGATGTTTGGTCTTGCTTATAAATGTAGTCATAAATCACCAATAACTAAGCAACTTGTTTGAAAGAGATATATGTGAATTAATTTTTTTTTTTACACACAACAATTTACCAGATATAAATTCTGAGTCTGGAACATATATCTTCAGTAAGTTATCATCATCATTCTAAATGTTCAACTCTAATTTCAAACCAGTTTGATGAAAACCAGATAGAAAAAATAAACATAGGCATAGACATAGGCATTAAAGCTTATCAGTTCTAGTTTATAGGAGGGATTAGACTACCCTGCAATGTCACTGACAGGTGGTTATGTCATCAACTCAGCTCTCAATTAACTTAAGAAAAATAGGATCATGGGGGACCAATGGACACCGATGAGGCATTGTTTGCTATATAGAGGGCGCAAGTAGCTATAAAGAGTGCAGTGGGGCTTTAAAGTAATTTTTGCTTGTAATTTATCTTTTTTTCAGTGGAAGACATCGAGCGCCATGATGGAAGCGCAGAGAAACCATACTACATGTCAAAGGGCATGATGAAGATCGTTGGAAAGAAGAACAAGAAAATGGAAGAGGAGTGGTAGAAGGAATGGAGAGGACACTTTATGACATGAATCAATGGATTGAAAGAAGGTTTGAAGTTGAAATGAGACAGTACTGAAGTAAGAACAGAACTTATAGGATTGTGAAACAAGAATGTACAATGTATGATTCTTCATCTCTATGTCATCAATGTGTTGCCATGACCTGTCTATGGAAAGCCACTCTGAGCTGTTAACTACCATTGACACGACATGTTAAGCCGTAATGTCTCTATTGCAAGCAGCTTACAATTTCTTGATCAAAGTTTTGTCAGCTCTGGTATATAGTGGAGTAATTCCAAGAGGCTGTTTATACTTTGTAAACAATGTTCGTTTGTACTCAATTTATCATTGGATAGTTTTTTTTTACTATACATTGTGCAAAGTACTGTATGATTCTGGTGACATTTTGAAGGATCATGGCATAGAAGCAGAAGGGTTGTTACTCTATTTTATATCATACGACTTAATGCCCTTTTGGCTCCCAGCTGATGATATGATGTAGTGAGGCTATAGGCCTGTCCTCATCAGACTGAAGTTGCAAAATAACCCGCTATTTTCAGACTCGGTATATTTTACCAAAGCTCGAAATTGCGTCTTCCCCAGACCGATTCGCTCATCACAAATTAGATGAAGGCAGCACAAATGAGCCTGCTATTTCCCAAATAGCAGGCTATTTTGGAAACAAGACCAATATTTCTCTGGATACTTTCTCGACCAAATAACCCACTAAATGCAGCTGGGGCTGATGAAGACGCAAATTAGCTGGCTATAAAATAGCGGGTTATTTTGCAACTTCGGTCTGATAAAAACGGGCCTTATTTGAGAATTTGTGTTCTTTAATTAATTCAGAATATAAAAGTGACCTTGATGATGATACTTCATGAATGAGGTTTTATAAACTGTAACCTGGATACTAAGTATATATTTGTTATCTACTAGTCCCTCAGAATTCTTTTAATACTTGATTTTTGTGTGATTTAAAAGGAATTTTTACCTCAATGAGCAAAAAAAATATATATATATATTATCTGTCTTGGAAGGTCCACTTCACAGATCATTGGTTGTTCAGAAATTTGCATTTTTTATAATAAAAAATTACAAGTGTGTGTGCATTTTGTTTAGAGAATGCAGTATTAATGAAGAGTTTCTCTTAGCCTTTTTTATATACATAATACTGCATCTGATCAATATGAAATCATATTACTCTTTGAATGTAGTACCCTTTCTGTACCCTTTTCTTCATTCTGCCGTTTCCAACCAGAATTATATTATGCAAAGTAACCTGAATGAATCGTAACTTTGTTTTATAATAATGTCCTTATTGAAAGTTTTCATAAGCTTCACACATTTCATATTCTTATCATGACAGTTGAAACACATTGTAGGTGTTTCTGGACAGAATTCATTTTGAATGCTGTCAAAAACAACGGGAAGCAGTTTATATTTTACAAAAATTAATTAATTTCTTTATATGAAAATATTTGTGTATGAGCATACCGGTATCAAATTTCCCTCAATTCCTAAATTTTCATTTAAATATCTAATTTTTTTCTTTGTACCGTCAATCACTTGGTATGGAAATAGAACAAATATAGTTCTCTGTATAATAATATTTATTCCAGATTTATTCCTCTTTAGATATATGGACATTTTATGTATATCACAACTGTTTATTGAGAAAAAAAATATGTGTAGTATTTTTGTTGTTGTTGAAATGTGGGCTTCTGAGACCTATCTTGTTTTTGAGAAGGTTAAGTATTTTGGACCTGTCACAGAAATTCATAGCACAGTGTCTTATAGATGCATCAATTGTATGTTGAACACAGATCTTTCACTGTTTCTTGCTTTCAAATTTTCAAATTTTTGCTGTGAAATGAATGTAACAAAAAATGAAACAGCAACACATATCTGTGGTTTAGAAGGTGAAGTATTTTGTATATGTTACATAGATTCTTAGCACAATGGCAAGTATTATAGATGCATCAATTATATGTTGAACACAGATCTTTCACTGTTTCTTGCTTTCAAATTTTCAAAATTTTGCTGTGAAATTAATGTAACAAAAAAGAAAACAACAACACATATATGTGGTTTAGAAGGTGAAGTAATTTGTATATGTTACAGAGATTCTTAGCACAATGACAAGTATTAGAGATGCATCAATTGTATGTTGAACAAAGATCTTTCACTGTTTCTTGCTTTCAAATTTTCAAATTTTTGCTGTGAAACTAATGTTAGAAAAAACAAAAACAAGAAAAATGGAGATGATTTTTCATGTGATGGTGTCAGTATGTCATACATTTGAAGTACTTTTATATTTGTTATAAGAAAGTAATCTTTATCGTTTTGAATAAGAAATGAAACTAGTATTGCAATGCAATTTTGACGGAGGTATTTTTAAGACTTGTCTTCAATGCATTTAATGGAATAACCTACATGAATAGAAATTAATATGAATTAGAAATTGATTCCAGTCATTTGTACTTTTCTAATGCTACTCATCTTTCTCAAATGTTCTATCTCAAGTGATGAAGTCTTTCAACTATGTAGTTATATATATACTGCCCTTTAGCATCTAATATGATATGATCAGGTGAGAACTAGACAGCTGGCGATGCTCTGGAGTGCAATGGTTTAAAGTACTAATATAGTCCTACAACTTTATTTATCAAATCAGTATATCACAGGTGAATATAATATGATATGATAAGTATTTTGCAAATCAGTCCTAACAAACCTTGAATATACCCTGTTTGCTATTAAAAGCACAAAGAAAGCTGCCAAAGGAAAGATAAATAATATAAATAAGAGAGTTTTATAGACCTGTAGACCATGGCAATTAAACCATTGCTGTTAAATGAGAATCAGGGCCCTGTTTCATAAAACTTGTTATCAATAACAAGTTACAAGCTAGTGTTATAAGCCACTGAAATCATGGTATCTGATTGGCTGAGAGCAAACTTGATATCAATAACAAGTTACAAGCTACTGTTATAAGCCACTGAAATCATGGTATCTGATTGGCTGAGAGCAAACTTGATATCAATAACAAGTTACAAGCTACTGTTATAAGCTACTGAAGTCATGGCATGTGATTGGCTGAGAGCAAACTTGATATCAATAACAAGTTACAAGCTACTGTTATAAGCTACTGAAATCAAGGCACCTGATTGGCTGAGAGCAAACTTGATATCAATAACAAGTTACAAGCTACTGTTATAAGCTACTGAAATCAAGGCACCTGATTGGCTGAGAGCAAACTTGATATCAATAACAAGTTACAAGCTACTGTTATAAGCTACTGAAGTCATGGCATGTGATTGGCTGAGAGCAAACTTGATATCAATAACCAGTTACAAGCTACTGTTATAAGCTACTGAAATCCTTGCTTCTGATTGGCTGAGAGCAAACTTGATATCAATAACAAGATACAAGCTACTGTTATAAGCTACTGAAATCATGGCATCTGATTGGCTGAGAGCAAACTTGATATCAATAACAAGTTACAAGCTACTGTTATAAGCTACTGAAATCCTTGCTTCTGATTGGTTATCAGCAGATTTGTCACTGATTTTTGTCAATTGTCATTGAAAAAAGGCTTTGTGAAACAGGTCCCTGGTACACCATTCTGTTGCATGTCCTTCATGTAGATTAACTTCTAGCCCCGCCCACAGGAAACAGTGCTCCTGCAATAGCTGGACTCAACCTACAGCACTCTAAAAAATATATATGATGTAATTGGAAATCACATTCCTGGATGCCTTAAATGTTTTTAAAAATGTGTGAAAATTCATCATAGTTGGGAAGCTCAGTGAAAATCACCTATACAATTCAGTGTACTTATTATGTGAAAGATTTTAATGCAATGTATATAATATTAATAATGATAAAAAAAATATTTATAAAAGCGCTCAATAACAAAGAAGTTCCCTAAGCGCTTTACAAACTTAACGACAATCTTAACTACAACTTAACATACTACAAACTACAAACTAAAACTACAAGAGACGAGTACAGAATTATTTATATAAATAAATACATACTCCATTAACAATTCATTTACTTCTAATCCTACTTCTGCTCATGGAAGACATGTATCAAATTACTGTTAGAAAGAGAAAAGGAAATTATCTTGATTATAACGTAAACAAATATGTCTTCATTCTGGTATTTTCGAAGTATAATTGTCATGATGTAAGTGGTGCTAATGATGGAGTGCCTTACTCTTGAGAGGCTAAGAAACATATTAATCATTTTGTTTATTTGTCTTAGATTTAGGAACATGTGTAGTTTCATTTAAATATTTATTGATCAAGTTTTTATATTATTAAAAGACAATTCTTCACTGTTTTGTATGTTGTAAGTGTATAATCATGTAAACCTGTATCTGCAAATTAATTATCAATTATTCATGTTAAAGGGAAACACACCTCAATACGGACATGTTCAAACAATTATCAAACATCCACTCATACTCTTTCTAAAAAATAACAAATTATGATAGTTGGGGGAGAATTGTGATCATAAATGCGGAATATGGTTTCTTTTACTTTGAGGCTTAAAATATTTAAGGCTGACTGATTTTGGAAGAGGTCTTAACATTTATCAGAGGTTAATATGCTGAATTATTTTATTTTATTATCTGTTGAAAATAGAACTAATATGCATTTCACATTTTGGATTGAGTCCATTAAATGTCTTTCAGATGTAGTGATTTATATACTTACATTTAACAGTCCTCGTTTATTAAGATATTCATGATTTTATTTTATTTTATATTTTAATTACTGATACACTTCATTCCTGCTTCATTGTCATATTAATGGTGTTTTTAACAATCACATCTTAAAAGAGAAATTATCTTAGAGGAATGGCTGAAATTATAAAAAGATTTTAATTATTTTACTATCATACTGTAAATAAAATTTCGATGTTAAGACAAAAAAAATGAACAGTGCACAATTAAACTAAAATGTATGTAGACTATGTTGAATTTGTTATATTTTGAGTGAACATTCTGTATTTGTGTTATTGGATTGTGTAGTGAATGATGAAATATAGTACTAACCTTTAAATTTTCTTTTCTCTGTGGATCTTTTAGGGATGGGCGTATCTTTTATTTCACAATCTTTCTATATTTTGTAAATTGTGTAGAAATCTGTAGTACTTAAATAGTATTTCCTGTACTTGCAAGGATATGACATGTATTTTTTGTAAAGTTGAGAAAATAAAGGTTTTTTTATCACTTAGTAATTTTTGTAAAGATGATTGATTAATTGTTGAAAGCACAATAAATATTTTTGAAATTATTCCAAACAGATGTTTTGTGGTGTATTTTTTGTTGTTCACAAAAAAGTTCCAATGTTGGAAACATTCTCAATAGTCATCAACATCTACTGGTATATCAGATTTACTAGACATTTGAGTTTGCAGTTAGGTTTACATAGAGAAAGTAAAGAAGATGTGGACATTCAAGTAAAGAAGAGTACAAAATATAAAAACAGCTTATCAGTGGTAAATGTGTATACCATATCTCTTCCTCATCCTCTCTCTCTCTCTCTCTCTCTCTCTCTCTCTCTCTCTCTCTCACATCTATGGCAGTTAAGTAAGTATTTTATTCGAAAGATATTTGCCATTTGGGCTAAAAACGAACAAGATCTTTGTGAATAACATGAAGCTTCCATTTTGGAAATAAATTAGATTCCTGTAATCAAAACAAATTAGCTACAGGCACGTAAAACAATGTGATTTATTTACACTACTGATTCACTTGTCAATATAGACATTTTGACTGAACGCCAGGTGGTTCAAATCACATACAAGGCTTATGTACAATAAATCATTGTATACATTGCATATTATGGTAGAGATGAGATCGATGGAGGTGCCTCCACAAACTGCTCCACCAAAGTATTTGTCTGCCCCTCTATCCACATGTCTCTCGATCTCTTTCTCTCTCTCTCTCTCTCTTTCTCTCTCTCTTTCTTTCACTCTCTCTCTTCATCTTGTTCTCCCTCTTACCATAATAATAATCACTATAATAAAGTTCACTCCAAATTTTATTTAACCGAAATGGAAATTCTTTTTGCCCAAATGATCGTGAGCCCGACAGCCACTGAGCAGCGCCAGATCGACGTTGCTCTATTCCTTATTGTTGAACGCCAAACAAGGTAGCAGCAACTCCCACCTTTTAATGTCTTTTGGTATGACGCGGCCGGGGTTCGAACCCACGACCCTCCGGTTGTGAGGCGGACGCTCTACTGACTGAGCCAACACTCCGGTGATATATCCCTTCTCTCTGCCTATTTCTCCCACCCCCCACCCCCCTCTTGTTTCTGTTTCCTTCTCTCACTGCTCTCTCAGTCGTAGTCGGCTTCCAGGCAAAATATCAATTCAATACACCTGTGTAAAGAGAGACAGTGTAGATAAAATGCTCGAACCCCAAACCTATCACCATGCCAACGTTATTTATTAGTACCTCCCCTTTCCCTATCAAGGTGTATGCCTATTCTACAACACGACTGAACGCGATTCCCTTTAGGCATCACAAGTGGGGGGAGGGGGGTTGCCCATCTTCAAAATTCTGTCGGCAGAATTACACGATTGATGTCAGTAAAGTCGTGGATTTGAAGAAATTTGAAGAAATTTGAAGAAATCGACCACGAATAAAAAAGAAAGTGAAGATATGATTTCGTCTTCTCTTCGCTTGTTTGTCTAACGTAGCAAATTTGGTCTGACACTACCCCCCCCCCCCTCCCCCCCCCCCCCCCAGTTCAAAACCTTCCAGCGATGCCCTGGATACACATGCCCTCGGATGAAATGATAGTGACAGATGCTAGAGTCGATTTTGAACGACAGAGTTTGCCTTGAATTACATTTTGCTTGATATACTGGTAGATTTTTTAGTAAAATGAAAAATGAATCTCATTATAATCAGATCGCTCTTCAATTTGTTTTTCTCATTTTCTGACCACATCGCGTACGTTAATGCTAAAAATCTAAACCGAAGGTTCCTTGCTCCTCCCATCTCCCTGTTAATACTGTTGCAGCAAAATGATCGTTTGAAAATCTGTAGAAGTGATTTTTAAAACATTACAGATTGATCCTGCTTTGAAGCCACTCCCGCCACCCATCCTCTCCAAGCGCTAAGCTAAGAAAGATAACCAACAGTCCTTTTCAGGACTACACACCCTCAAGAAAGATTACCGAGAGTCCTTTTCAGGACTCATCAATCATCCCTCTCTCTCACAATGTGCACCCGCAAGCCTACCATATAATATTACAGATTGATTTATGACATAATTGCTGATTTTGATTGAATTTAATTGATGGCTGACGTCATGGCAAGCACTTCTACTGGAGAAGGAACCTCGCTGTTACCACCAGAAGAACCAACAGGGCAGCACGGTGATTATGGTAAGAATATTGGACAGAAATAATTCCTTTTTATGAATTAACATTTGTTAACAACAGCTGGAAAAGATACAATGAAGCGTGATAATCCAACTAAAAGGAACAATTCTAGACAACAGGAAAAAAGAAAAGAAAAAAGGACTGAACATGTTATATTTAAATGTTTGTAATTTACTTCGCGATATTGGTAAAATAAGTTATCTAATGCATCAAAACGATGTTCACATTCTTGCCTTAAATGAAACCTGGTTAGACGATTCTGTCTCTGATAATGAAATTAATAATGATGGTTTTCATATAATCCGTAAGAACAGATATATAGAAAGGGAGGTGGGGTAGCAGATTTTGTTTCTAACTCATTAAGCTTTGGAATATTGCGTCATTCCTCTTTTGACACTCTTAAGAAATTGTATGTATCCTGGTAAGAATTAAGGATATGAAAACATTTTTTTTCTTGGTATAGACCACCAGGTAGTGATAATATTGTATTCGATTACTACGAAAGTTGTCTTTCTTTTATTGATGCTTTTAATTATGATATCATTATGATTATTATAGGAGAAAAAACAGTAACTTATCAAACTAAAAAGTTGAATCATATCCGTATTGTTTAAATCAAATTAGTGTGAATAAGTGTACCCGTATAACACAGGATTCAGTGAGTCTATAATTGATCGTTATTTTAACCAACTCTGTAGAGAAGGTAATTACAAACTGTGCTATACACACAAGATTAAGTAACCCTTCGTTGAGTTTCCTTGTATTGAAAGCTCAGTCGATCCACAATGTTCGTACGATTACATATCATAAAAGGAAGAACGTTGATATTGCGTCTCATCTATGTGAGGGGTGCAGAGGTGCAGGAAACATATATTAGACCACAAATTTCAGCGTCTGAGTCATGGTTAGTAGAAAATTTAAAAAAGACGCGATCGAATAGAGAAGGAAAAACGAAGAAAAATGGAAGATAGGAAGGGAAAGTACAATCGAAATGACCAATGTAATTTTCTGATATTTCAGATATATTAATAATATAATATCTATGGAAGTCTGGATACTATGGAGCGTAATCATTACTATAAAATGTTCAAAAATACGAACGAATTATGATACAGATTACATAAAATTGTCACCGTCCATAATAATCTCGCTTTCTGCAATGTTTTGTATTTATCTTATTCCAGATGTATTATGTATCTCTTTCATATATCTATTTAAGTTTGTATTGGTAAAATTCAAAGGACAATCACAACGAACAAGATATAAAGAAGACATGTAAGGCAGGTGGTAACGGGGAAATAAAATAATATGTTAACAAAACGAGGAAGATGCTATGACAACGTGTCTTCCAATAATTTATACATCATCTGAATATCAGATAATTAAAAAGTCTATTCTCCACTTTCGAAAATGAAGAGGAAGTCTACCCTTATTCTTGGCTATCTAAATCTAAATCTTTGTTGGACATGTTGAGAACCTTGAAAACATCCAAATTTGCGGGAGATCCGTTTGAATATGTAATTATGAACATGATATTTAAACAGCAAAAAGACATACGCTAAGAATTTATCATCTTTAATCAAAAAAGGTTTTCAAATGGGCCATAATTCTTATAATTTCATCCCAATACCAGATGTATATTCAAACAATATATACTTTTGAAATGACATCAATGCTGACAAAATGGTACAATAGTTCGTTAATAACTCACCATACTTCTTCGAGTCTGCCATGATCGTAATCAAATATCGATGATAATAATGAAGGTGATGGCGATAGTGATGACGTTATTTATATAATTAAAAATGCCGTTAGCTGATAGGACCACGTATATAAGCTCTAATGAATATCAATGTCGTGTAGTTTCACAATTATTGTAAAAATCTTAATATTCTCACCAAGTAAGGTGAAACATAAAAGTTAGTAGTTCCTATTCAAAGTTTTCAAAGGGCGGTTTCAAATAACATTTCAAAAGTGGGTTTACATCCTTCTGGTATATAGTTACAAGGCGAATTGCGAAAATAACATAAGGTGATGTAATTCGTTTTGTTTACAAGACCACTTATAGTTCAACCACCCCTTTTTTAATCTTTCTTTTCATTCATTTTCTTTCCACACTTTTATAATACCCATCGAAATGGCCATCTATCATTGCTCTATATCCCACATTATCAGTGTAAAACATTTGGATATATAAATGTCCCTTCATATAAAATTGCCCCCCCCCCAGTAATAACAATATTACCATTCGTATTGGTAAATTATATCACTTGATACTATGTGTGTACTATGATTAATGGAAAACTTCCTTTGGAATGGTATTTGGAGGGAGAAGGAGGGAGAGAGAGAGAGAGAGAGAGAGAGAGAGGAAGAGGGGGCAGCTAAGGAGGGGAAAGTTGCGTGTGTGTGTGTGTGTGTGTGTGTGTGGGGGGGGGGGGGTCTCTGATGACGTTGATGCCTAACCCCCGAAAGAGTGAATAGATGTTTCAGCGATAACACGAGCGATCGAGGTTTAAATCAGATAGCAATCTTTCTTGGTTTAGATTGCAACTCGGAATTATACGGGTTTACATCCTTCTGGTATATAGTTACATGGCGAATTGCAAAAATAACACAAGGTGATGTAATTCGTTTTGTTTACAAGCCCCCCCCCCCCCCCCTTGAGCGCCAGGGGTAAAAAAAAAAAAAAAAAAGTAAAATTAACGTGTTTTTGCACGTTTCCCCCCAGGGGAGGGGGCCGGGCCCCCCTGGATCCGCCACTGACAACAGCGGACCATAGTAGGCAAAGCTACGTTTTCTATATTAAGTGAGTGCCTGTGGGACAAAGGACATTCACAAAATAATCAAACTCGCGTTTATATATTCTGTTTTCTTTTATCTTACAGAGACCTATAGGGGTTCGGTTCGTAACGAGCAAAGAGGGTAAGAGGACATTTTTTTTTTTTTTTTTTGTGTGTCGAAATTTGAAAATTTGAAATTTTGCTCCGTTGGGGGGGGGGGGCGGGGGGTAAGGTCTGCTTTTTTAGGTCAGCCGTTGGCATAACTTTTTTTTTTATAACAAAAGCATAATAAGCCTACTGACCGTAACAAGACCCATTTATAGAAGAAAACTCATATACCTCTTAAGCCCCCATGCATCACATCAGACTAGTTCTCACTACGTTCTGGAACCGTTCTAGACAATCGTAAAACGGGTTGTGATCGGGGCCGAATGTGTAAATAATGTCTATAATACGATCCTAGTTCGGTCATAAACAGTCCTCAATTCGTCCATCTTGTCTGTACCCCGTCCACAGTCAGTTCATATCAAGTTCAGATCAGCTAAATTTGCCATTTACAAGCAGTCCAAGTCCGTCCGTGTTTCAACCTCTATGTTAATAGTATATGAGAAACTTCTTCTATTCCATAAAGATCATTTATAGCTTGAAAGGAACTTAATCAATTCGTTATCTGTCAGAAGAAAATTCAAATTTTCAACGTGATTGTACAACTACAAACTTAATTTGATACTAATAAAATAGTTTGCTTGTAAACAATATTTTATCTGTATATCTTAATTTAGGCGCGAAAAGGATGAGAAATGGCTGGTGAAGTTGGAGAAGGACTTCCAAGAAGTTGCAGGAGACGATAACCTCATTGATTTGGACGAGTTCATGAATGCCCTGAAAGTGAAGAAGGTACGCAACATGATTTGTGCCACGCCCATCAATTTGATTTAATTTGTGACGCAGCTAGCAACCACTTTGGACATAATGATTAGCGTTGAATTATATAGACACAAACTCACTCCCTCCCTGACACACGCATTCACATATTCATCATCTTCATACATAGTTCATAACACATCAATGGTATAATCAATGAATAAAATATTGTGCATGGATGGATCATTGTAAGCTTTATTAAAAGTTGATACAGACGTCCAGACGTTCAACAATATAAAAGTTAAATGTATGCAAAATCTTGAATGGTGCAAATTCATGTTGTGAGAGAAAGTGAAAGAGAGCTGTTATTGGTGATATTATTTACGATAATTATTTTGTGATTGATTGGATTTCTTGGATAGAAGTGAGGCAAGTTTTGAAGCTTGATGTTTATCGATTCCACATTTACATAAAAAGCAGTTAATGTTCATAAAGGCTGAAGAGAAGGTTTCAAAACAATAAAGGTGGATTAGATAGAAGCATAATATGCGCTAATTTAATAGTTTAGAGGGAGAATCGATAAGCTTTCAACATAAAGATGTGAGAAGTTTCCGTTTCATATTCAGTTTATTATTTTATATTTCACATAAATTTCCCATTTTTTAATGGATTCACCGAATAAATAGTACAAATAAATGTGAATTCCATTAAGTGAATACCTTATACCAATTTGTGTGAATGCATTGAATTGAAAGAATGAACGTAAAAGAAGAGTGAAATATGGAGGTAACTATGATGAAAGCTATGCTTGTGAATAACAGACCCCACAAGAGGAGCCTGCATTAATAAGCAGAGCTTGTATTTCATTAGGATCGAAGTGTTTTTATAATTATGATAGGATTATTGTTTCCTCCTATATTTAGTCCTTCTTTGCTGAGCGGTTCTTTGAGCTAATTGACACGGATCCAGGCGCGGATCTACGGGGGGATTTAGGGGGTTTAAACCCCCCCCCCCTTGGGCGGCCCAAAAAAAAAAAAAAAAAGGAAGAAAAAAAAAGGAAAAAAAAAAAGGAAAAAAAAGAAGAAAAAAAAGAAAAAAAGAAAGAAAAAAGAACGCACGCTGGAGAGAAACCCTTTCAAGTGCAAATATTGTGAGAAGATATTCAAATCATCTGGTAACTTAACCAAACACATGATAACTCTGGATATAACTGTGTATTTAACTGTTACTTGATTTAAAAAGACGTTATCATGCACTGCTTTTTATTGTCTCCATTGTGTTAATAGATGCCAGGAAAACATCACTTACGGGGTTCAAATAAACACCCAAAAAAAAATCGGCTCGCCGCTTCGCGGCTCGTGGACGATGCTCCGCATCGTCATTATTTTGGTCAAACCCCCCCTTAGCAAAAAGCTAGATCCGCCCCTGGGATCAGTCAGGGAGTATCAGCTTGAAGGAACTGGTAGGCGCTCTGCGGCTTCTTGTCAATGGAACAGAACAAGAGAAACTTCACTTTCTCTTCCAGGTTTATGACGTAGATGGTAAGGTTGGTAAATAACATTGTAATCACAATAGCAAGATAATGGTAATGGCAGCGATAATGGTAATGGCATTCACATGATGATGTTAGACATTGAATTATGATGACATTTATTGAGTTAGAAAAGAACCTTTTGATGAAAATTCTTATTTGTCAACGTCACTATGGTTAATCATGAACTTCAAGAAATCGACCAATTTCAAACCTGTAAAACAGTAGTTATAAGACGTGTAAGACCTTCAGTCTAGAATAAAATAAATAACTCCGGTTGGGGCAATAAAAGGGCACATGCATTTATGGGTTCACATACAGTTTTCTTTCAAATTATTAAACCACCGAAACCTCTCACAGGTAACCTAACATATAAATAAGTTTATTGTCACTCAAATAGCATTGCAGAGACGAGGAACAAATAAGAATAATACATCAACGTTCATCGTGAGCATGCATGCTTACTTCTATCACTCTCTGCTAAATCCTGCGAACATTTGAATCAACTGAAAAACGAATTATCATGAGTCCCAAACGAGTAAATTACAACCCTATTGTATCAAAGAGTAGCAATGGCGGAATAAACGTTGCTAAAATTACAATGGGACATAAAGCTAGATACATTCAGAAAAACATTTCAACTCGCCATGTACTCTTTTTTTGGTGTATCCATCTTCTTGGCTTCCATTGGACAAAGTAGAGTACAAACGAACACCACACATAAATAATATTTATAAAAAAACGAAATAATCTTTTAAAATTGAATGAAATGACAAAGCGGCCGAATCATGTTTGATTTATCTAAGGTGATTTCTTTATTTTATATAATATATAACAAATGATTTCACAAGAACAAAACTACATCTTTGACATTCCCGTTCAATCCCAACAGGTAGCGGATTTATCGACTTTGATGAGCTCAAGACGGTCCTTCGATCTTGCATAGCTGAATCTGCAATAACCCTGAGTGATGACACATTGACGGAGCTCACTGAAATCCTCCTTGACGATGCCGATGTCGATGACGATGGTGAGGTCAGCTTTGAAGAGCTTTCTGATCAGCTCCAGCGGTACCCTGGCATTACGGCTAATCTTACCATCAGGTATAGGATATACATCAAGATCAATAAACTTGCTAAAAAATACTTCTACAATACACAACCCTGTAATTATTGTTCAAATTAAAAATCTGAATCATGTTAAGCTAAAGCCTTATAGCTTGCGAGAATTTACCGGATACCAGATGATGTTTAAGGGTTCAGTTTAACTTAAAGGTAATACAAAGTTTTGGGAAATTTTGAAAATTGGGTGGATAGTGATTCTTTACACTTTGTGATATATTTGGATGCCCCTGTAGATGTATTATAGAACATCTACCCCCTAAAACTCTCCTGCTTTCGAGAAAAATTGAATATATTTTTTTTTTACAGGTGCTCCCAGTAAATTTTGATAAATTGCAATGATAGCTGCGACCATGAAAGTCTCAAAATATGTAGTTGTGATATATATAATTTTCAAACGGGAATATATAGCTTATCGGTCGATTTTAGTAAAGAAACATTGTTTTATAGGTTGGTTGGTTCTTCGTTTAGATGGCGCTCTTCAATCTCAAAGATTATTTGCGCCAGTCAATTTCGTGTATAGCTTTGGCGTGGGCTTCGGAAATCAAGCCCACGAGCGACTTTCCTTGGTGAAATGAAATTAATAGTGATATGGTTTAAAAAAAAAAAAAAAAAAAAAAAAAAAAAAAAAAAAAAAAAAAAAAGCTGCAATATTAAAATTGCATAAAATGCACATAAAAGGCGAGATGGGAGTTAGTTGCAATTGTTCATGGAAAAACCGCAGATACTTCATTTTATATATTATTACAGGATCGACATAAGTTAAGGGGATCCCTGATAGCTTTAAAAGCTATCTAAAACGATTAGTATCGTATATGTAACCCAATAATTCACGAGTAAAAATTGGGTTAGACATCAATAATTGTTTCAGATTGGGGTTGTTCAATTTAATCCTTTCTTTTAAGAGACGTCTATCTTTGTCGTATTTTGTACAATAGAAAATAAAATGTTTAATTGTTTCATCTTCTTGACAAACTTCACAAAGACCAGTATCGTGTTGGTTAATTTGAAAAAGGTAATAATTTAAACTACAGTTACCTACTCTTAGTTGTTGTATCAAGCATTCTTCTCTGCGAGATAGGCCTTGTCTATGTATGGGCTTTGAAACGTCGCTATGCAAAGCATATAAAAATCTACCGTGTTCTGCATTGTCCCATTCTGCTTGCCATAATTTGTTATAATGGATCAAACGAGAGGCTGCCAATTCACTTCTTGTATTTGGTATAACTATGTCTATACACCTTTTCATGGCTCCTTTTTTGGCAGCCCGATCTACGATCTCATTGCCCCTAATATCGCAATGTGACGGAATCCATTCAAAAGCAACACAAACATCCTTAAACTGCAAAATATTAATTATGGATAAAATTTCATTTACAATAGCACATCTAATAAAGTATGAATCGATCATTTGTAAAGCTGACAAAGCGTCGCTAAAAATTACCACCGAAGAGGATTCAATAAATGTATTAATCCACTCTAGTGCCATTAGTATGGCCACTAGTTCTGCTCTCATAATACAGACATGGGATAATCTAAAAAATTTCACCACATTATAATGAGATACATAAAATGCGGCTCCTGTCTTTCCATCCTCGAGTTTAGAACCATCTGTATATATATGTAAAAACCCATTCCATGAATTTCCAATGCTATCTAGAACAATCGATTTTATTTCAAATGGAGGCATTTCCTTTTTTTGCACTTTGCCATGGTGTTCGAAAGACACTTGTGGTCGTGCTAACCGCCATTCTGGGATTTTCGGCAATAAGTTGGTTTGCCCTTCCACCACTACTTCGTCTCTAAAGGATCGCAGTTTAAAAGGTCCTTCTCCTATCTTCCATTCTAAGTTATTTAAATCATAGTCATCACCCAATACTTCTTTTGTTGGGTGGTTTAAAGTACTAGACAGTAAATAAACTCGAAAGTTATCATTTAACAACCTTCTACGATATCTCAGAGGCAGCTCCCCGGTCAAAACTTGTAAAGCCTCTAAGGACACATTGTGTATTGTGCCTGTAATAATTTTTAAGGCTCTGTATTGGATAGAGTCAAGTTTTTTTGTTAAAGATATACAAGCAGAATCATACATTTCACTCCCATAGTCCAAAATGGATAGGATAAGTCCTTATAGCTTATAGCTTAATTAATATCTTGACCTTGAGAGGGAGCTATACAACATAAAGACTTTGTTATTTACAATTTCATAACTTTAGACTCGATTTCAACCGCGACAACGATTACTGAATATTGTAGGAGTGCAGATGCTTCCAACATGTTCATTTTAACCAAATTCATGACCCCATACCAAAACTTGTATTACCTTTAATCTTAATTTGATACTATATCATTGACAAGTTGAAGAGCGCCATCTAAATTACAACTAACATTGCCTTTAAATTATATGCGGCAGAAATGAACTTGCTGAAAAGTTGCAGTAGCAACGGAAATTGGATATTTGTGTAATTCTTTTCATGACTTCATTTTCTATTACAAACAATATTCACAATGAGTTATACTAATACGAACTTGATTACTCAAACTTATTTATTTTATCAGTGCGGCTGAGTGGCTGAACCCTAAAACTAAGAAACCTAAAATTCAATCACACACATCGGCATATTGTAGCTATCATACACTCCGTAATCACTTCTCCGTCATCATCTTCTGGATCGTCTTCGTGATGATCAACGTTGGGCTGGCAGTATGGGGTGCGTACGAAGGCTATCATAGCGTCAATGATGAGAGGCATCCAGCGGCAATATCCATCGCCAGAAGTGCAGGTATCTGATTTATTATTTCATTAGTTCTCTCCTATGTTCTAGTCTTTTTCGCGCTCCTCGCTCTCTCCAAAAAGAAGATAACTTAGTTCCTGGCCCCAAGTTTATATAGGTTTAAATTTGTAGGCATTGGGACATTGGCATTAATATATTTTCGACGGTAATTGGTGGCTAGTTTTGTCGTTAATCGGTGGCCACTACACCCCCGTCCCCCAACTGAAAAAGGTCTAGCTACACCCCTGATGACACCACAGTTTATACACTCGAGATAATTTTTTGCAAGTAATACTGGTGAATTACCGGACCACCGTCTGTGTGCATTGTGCAGCAACGAAGCATTATACAACGTCTCACGACGTGACAGGTCACTTTACTCTAACTTTTAACCAATCAGAAGGCCTTGTGTTTTTTTCCAGGAAGTGGCGGTGGACATTAATGCGTCAAATGTGGTTCTCAAATTGCAAAAGATCCCTACTCTTGGAGGGGGTATGAGAGAGCAATTTTACGTCATATTACTCCATGCAGGAAGTGCCTGAAAATGCGTATAATGTGGTTCTAAAATCGAAATGCTTCCTACTCTGGGAGGGGGTCAGAACCCCCTCCCAGACCCATCCCCGTTTGGTCACTCCGCTCCCTCGCTGCTAAAGCATCCCGTTGTCGCTTCATCGTTTTACATATATTTCACACATACCATTTTGTGCCCCCCCCCTTCCCCAGTAAGAAATTCCTGGATAAGCCACTGATGCCCACCCCTTGACCACCACCGGGGCTCTGCCCCTAGACCCCACTTTGAAAAACGTTCAGTGAGGCCTGCATTTTTTTTTTTGCTCATTACGCCACTGTTGAGCGGCACACCCCTGTCCAAACCAAATCTGAGTAGGCCTATCCACCCGGGCTCACCTGACTTGCTGCACTCGAAATACTGCCTGATAACCATGTTGTAAAAGAAGCAATTCTTATCTTTAATTTTGCTAACATCACACTACAGGTCGCTGTCTTAGTTTCGAATGTTGTTTTGTGCTGGTCCTGATGCTTCGGAAGCTGCTGACGATATTACGGAATACATTCCTGATGTCGGTGCTCCCTCTCGATGACCATGTCACCATCCACAAGATTGTTGCCGTCTTCATCATCATCTTATCCAGGCGCGGATCTACGGGGGGGGTTTAGGGGGTTTAAACCCCCCCCTTGGGCGGCCCCAAAAAAAAAAAAAAAAAAAAAAAAAAGGGAAAAAAAAGAGAAAAAAAAGAAAAAAAGAAAGAAAAAAGAACGCACGCTGGAGAGAAACCCTTTCAAGTGCAAATATTGTGAGAAGATATTCAACTCATCTGGTAACTTAACCAAACACATGATAACTCTGGATATAACTGTGTATTTAACTGTTACTTGATTTAAAAAGACGTTATCATGCACTGCTTTTTATGGTCTCCATTGTGTTAATAGATGCCAGGAAAACATCACTTACGGGGTTCAAATAAACACCCCCCAAAAAATCGGCTCGCCGCTTCGCGGCTCGTGGACGATGCTCCGCATCGTCATTATTTTATTTAACTGTTACTTGATTTAAAAAGACGTTATCATGCACTGCTTTTTATGGTCTCCATTGTGTTAATAGATGCCAGGAAAACATCACTAACGGGGTTCAAATAAACACCCACAAAAAAATCGGCTCGCCGCTTCGCGGCTCGTGGACGATGCTCCGCATCGTCATTATTTTGGTCAAACCCCCCCCTTAGCAAAAAGCTAGATCCGCCCCTGTTATCTGTTATTCACACAGCCGGTCACATTGCAAACATCGGTGAGACAGTCATGAACACCTTCATAAATTAAGAAAACTCATTAAATTTGCAATTGAACGAAGATAACTGAAATACTCTTTAATTGTCTTGCCGTATTTTTTTGTTATTGTGTAATATTCTCACATTGTATATTAATTGTTACAACATTGATTGGCAAGTAGAATTTTTTTGAAAATCTTGTAAACTAAATTTAATTCAGCATTCGGGCTGCCAGGTTCAGTATTTAAATAAAGCATACACCAACTCGTGATTTTTGACATTATTGTGTCTCATCATCTAATAAGATGGTAGGGGCAAAGTAGAGTTTTCTGATACCACTGAACCGATGGGACCGATTGGATGTAGTACAGAGCCAATGCACTAAACGATCTTGTTCTCAAATTATATGAATCAACAAAAGTTGATTGCTCAATGCTCATGAATACCCTCCTTGTAATTTGAAAGTATAATGTGTTTTTCACAAATAGTATTGATCTACCAGGCTGAGAGGGTAAATGGCTCAATAGCCGCATGGATTCGTGAGATCTTGGTCCGACCTTTTCCCGGTCTTGGCCTTGTTGAAGGTTCTTGTATCATCACTGGTATACTGATCATCATCGTACTCATCATTATGACGATCTGCTCATTACCATTTATCAGAAGGAATGGATACTTCAAAGTGAGCTTTTAATCTTCTTTAATTCACCTTTTTATTCCTTGGATAATAAATTGATTTTGATTGTCTCTTTACATGTGTAACCGTATACAGTCAAAGTTAGGTAGTATTTTCGAATCGCCACCCATCTATAATTATGACTCTTCTGAATTCCGTCGTGGAATTCCTTAGTTCTCACAGTGACTTCAATTACCTGCCAGAATAAAAGTAGCAACGCTCGAGTTCCATTTTAAGATAACACAATGCGCCGCCAACGTCTTACAGTTATTTGCTGTCAATTATTCTAAATTCAGAGTTCTGACTACTGAAAAACATTAGCTACTATTAATTAAGTCGGCTACCCGCATGCAGGTCGTTGCTACCAATGATAGTCCATTGGTCATATGGTCTCCCTGTGGGCAGTTATTAAATAACTCATCCATATTCAATCTTTTATTAACCTATGAAGAAATAATGACTTTTTGTGAGAAATTTACCCTCTTGTTTTTTCTTCTCTGTCTCTGTCTCTCAGGTGTTTTACTGGACACATCAGTTGTGTATTGTTTTCTGGAGCTTGATTATCATACATTCTAAGTACTTCTGGATACGGTTTATTGCTCCAGGCATGATCTATCTTGCAGAGCGCCTTCTACGTCTTCAATTCTTTAGACGAGCACGATTTGGTAAAGTCTACATTCAGAAAGGATACGTGTTACCTGCTAATGTAAGTATATCTCACAAGATAATTAATTGCCAGAAACCCAGCCATATTGTGGTAATATTAAAGAAAAACTAGTTTTCCGAAGTATATTTTGATGTCATGTAGCAACCGAGCAAGAATGTCTTTTTAAAGTGACTCGGTAACATTGTTGAAGGTTGATGAAAACAATTGCTCAATTTTTGTATAAAATGTTACTTACTATATTCCTTTTACTGTACTAACCCTCTGACATGCAAAAAATCCTGAAAAAAATCTCAAACCACAAAGATATCTATGGTTTTCTTGTGAGGTCATCTAGCAACCGATCAAGAATGTCTTTTTAACGTCTTTTTGTTTGAAACTTTCCATTTAAGGGCACTTTTGATCAAACAGGCAAGTATCATTCCTTCAACCTCTCCATTCTAATGATGGTAGGCAGGGGTTTAATCGTCATTTAGATATTTTCCCCCGATTTCGGGAGAGACAACTCCTCGCTGGTTATATAATTTCAAAGGTTTTAATATAGAAGTTGAAGTATATTCTTCACGGGAGGGTAGCAACCGAGAAACTGATGATTGTTCACCTTTCAATAAATATAACTTACATTATAGAGCACGTCAGAACCTCAAATGTGTTATAATTTTATCATTGATGAAACCAACAAACTTATTACGGAAGAAAATGACAGTTGTAAAAACAATGTATCGATGCTCTATTTTGTTTTCCTCCTCTTCTTTTTTGTTTTCCTTTCTCTCTCTCTTTCTTTTTTCTCTTTCGTTTCTCATTTTCCTTTCTATTTTTTGTTTGGCCGTCGAACTTGAACTTGAGGGGTGTAGTAGCTCCCCAAGCACCCCACCAGTATCCCGTGGTACACCTTCTCATTGTGCGTCAGGGAATCAAGAAGAATACGAGATTGATACTTTGATTCATGCCGTCATATAGAGAACGAAAGCAATCATAGTAGACCTTGAAATGTATGGATTCATAGACTAAAGAGAAGGTTGAGTTCTGGGAAGAGGTGAATAATAATTTGTGAGCGTTATCATTCTTATTATGCAAGTGTGGAAGAACATCAGATAAGACATGTTCCCTGAAAAGCATGGCTCTTTAAATGCCTCCATATTCTAAATATGTCATGTAACATCGTAAAACTCCAGGGTAGGATTTTTACGCCACGTGTTCGTGTAGTCCCATATTCATCTTTCTGTGTACAGTGTTTGTAACTTTACCAAGACTTGGCCAAATTTCTTATCATTTTGATGATTACAGAACCTTGCAATACACACAAATTCTTATATGCTAGACAGGGGCGGATCTAGCTTTTTGCTAAGCGGGGGGTTTGACCAAAATAATGACGATGCGGAGCATCGTCCACGAGCCGCGAAGCGGCGAGCCGATTTTTTTTTGGGGTGTTTATTTGAACCCCGTAAGTGATGTTTTCCTGGCATCTATTAACACAATGGAGACCATAAAAAGCAGTGCATGATAACGTCTTTTTAAATCAAGTAACAGTTTAATACACAGTTATATCCAGAGTTATCATGTGTTTGGTTAAGTTACCAGATGAGTTGAATATCTTCTCACAATATTTGCACTTGAAAGGGTTTCTCTCCAGCGTGCGTTCTTTTTTCTTTCTTTTTTTCTTTCTTTTTTTCTTTCTTTTTTTCTTTTTTTTTCCCTTTTTTTTTTTTTTTTCTGGGCCGCCCAAGGGGGGGGGGGTTTAAACCCCCTAACCCCCCCCCCGTAGATCCGCGCCTGCTAGATGATCAACCTTTTCTGGTCGATTCCACACCGTTTCTTTCACAATGCAATCGCATGACCAGATCTCAACTTCATCTTTAAAGCTATAGATTTAAAGATTTTAAAGAATAAGCGTCTTTATGACGCTGCCCTTGAAATTCAAACTGACTCATTTCTTGACGATTTTGTTACAGGTTGTACAACTTGTTATCCGACGTCCCGCTAAGTTCAGGTTCCACGCAGGAGAATACATCCATGTTAATATTCCATCCATAGCATCTCATGAGTGGCATCCTTTCACTATTAGCAGCGCACCAGAACAACAAGGTACGGTTCTTCGTCCTCTCTCTCCCTCTCTCTCTCTCTCTCTCTCTCTCTCTCTCTCTCTCTCTCTCTCTCACACTCTCTCTCTCACTCTCTCTCTCTCATTAAATTTCTTTCTCTCCTTTAATATATTAATATACATATATACAGTGCGTCCCAGAAAAAACGAAACCGAGAATTATCGATGATTTATCACAACTTAATCACAATCATATAATTAATAAATGACACATATTTGTAAAGCTTAGATCCTCCTCTTTCTTTCGTTGACAATCAGCCATGCACAAAGAACTTGAAGACGAAAGACTTGCTGCATGGCTGATCGTCAACAAAACGGAGTTAAGTCTTTTGTCAACTCATTTTGTTGCAACGACAGACATCCAGTGAAAACAAATTTGTTTAATAAAATTATGGAAATGCAAGCATTAATTTAAACAAACATAACTTTGTTATTCCTGGCTCATTTTTCCTGATTGAGGTGTCATAATAATTATTATGAAAGGGCAGAAAATGAACCTTCTAGAAATTTGATTTTTCTCTTTGCAATTTAGAAACCGCCCACCAAATGACCTTTTGGTTCCCTCTCTTCAAATTGTTTTTAATCACTCATGCATGAAATATGCAACGTATGAGTTGCATCGGATGAAAGAAGAGGATCTAAGCTTATTGAATATGTGTCATTTATTAATTATAATTGTGATTACGTTATGATAAAATTTGATAATTCTCGGTTTCGTTTTTTCTAGGACGCACTGTATATATTTGTATAATTTTTGTTATTAATTCCTTTCTTGTTTTTTTCTTTCTCTTCTTTTTTCCCGTTTCTTTTGTTGTTGTTTGATTTCCTTTTTCTTGTTTTCTTGTTCTTTTTTTACCTGGGGAGGGTACACGTTTGGTACGTTGCCATGGTAAAGCCACTGAATGATTTGTGTTGCATTTAATGGTCTTAAAGGCTTTGTACCAAGACATCGGACCATTTTTAGCTATTTTGTATTCTTCTGTCATGTCTTTTTTGTTTAATATTTTAACTTGAAGACATTGTCTAAATCATATACGAATTTCATGTTTTCTTGGGTTGTTTCAATCGACTGAACGAAGCTTGGCGTACAGGCACATCTAATATTTCCATATATGGCATTGTTTATAACGCAGAATACTTGACTCTTCACATAAGATGTGTGGGACATTGGACAAAGCGACTCTACGATGTCGTCGGAGAACGTGAGCTTACTCTTCTTGAAGACGAAGCACGCTTTGGCGAGATCGACAAAGATCACGACACACCTTTAGAGGTCATCGTTGATGTTAGTTCTACCAAGAGTACACCCGCCGTCGAGCCTAACAGCCAGCAGAGCACCACCTCGGATATACCTATTAATAATAATGGACGTAGATCTTCAAAAACATACAGCAAAAGAAGGAGAACCGCAAGTGGTGCAACCAACTTAGGCTTCGAGCCAGGATTGCCAGATGGTTTGTTTTTGTTTGCTTGTTTATCATTGTAATCATATTTCAAATGTATTTTATCAACAATTCGTATCTTTTATCTTGTGGATGGACCCCTTTGAAGACCAGCTTTTAGCTGAAAAGGGTGATCCTTCCCATATTTGGAAAATAAATAAATTTAAAAAATGGTGTCAAAGATGGCACCAAGACCGAAACAGAGGGCAAACCATGTAACACTAGTCAGAACGATGATGAATCACTTACAAAGAAAGTGAATGCAACACAATAATATTAAGTCTTCCAAGTACTGCTGATCCCCCATATATTGCAGATGTAGCTTCCCATGGTGATTGGCAGCCTCACGCAGAGCCGGGCGAAATATCTATGACTTTAGCGGTCAAAGGCAACAGTTTCAAAATGAAATCGTTGAACCCTCGCCGAAGCATTGATATTCAGAAAGGGAGAAGCGTCGATGGGAAGCCGAACAACAATGTTAACAGGAAGACGAGTTTAGTGACGTTAGGAAGGAAAGGTGCCCGACATTTTGTTGGATCTTTCAAAGGATTTAGGCGGTAGACCTCACTCTGGATTGGAAGTAAGTGCAGGCCTACCAACAATTCACTGTTAAAATCGAAGAATCATCAATGATAAATTTTGACGCATGATTAAACTAGTAAATGGTAAATGCGTGTTACGACGCAATGTTAACTGTAGATCGATGAAAATGTTAACAGCGATGGGTGATGTTATCATCAAAATCAACTGATACTTGCAAAAGGCATTCAACCTTGCTTGATTATTTTGAAATTCAATCATTCCACTTCCGCTTTTACCATATGACATTTACAAAAAAACATATCAAAGGTGAAAAGATATACAAGGGCATCAAATCACAACAGATGAAGTTCTTATACAAAAACTAATGATAATTATTACAAAATTAGAAAGTACCTTGAAGCTTCGTCTTTAATAACACTCGATGCCACCTTGAATGTGTTACAAGAACGTACGAATGGCATAATCATGATTTTTTGTGTGTGTATTACCCTGTTCCATCCAGGTTATATTAGATGGTCCGTATGGGGCACCTGCGCAGCATATCATGGAGGCTGAACATGCCGTACTCATCGGGGCAGGAATAGGCATCACACCCTTTGCCTCTATCCTACAGAGCATACACGAGAGATATAAGGCGGCCAGGAAGCACTGTCCAAACTGCAATCATACTTTGGTGACCGATTCATCATCTATCCTGAAATCCAAGAAGGTAGAAAAGCGACACAATTTACGTTCATATCATTATATGAAATTATTTTATTTAACACTATTAAACAAAAGACGGGGTTTGAATCTGACAGCGAAGGGGAAGGTGTTTGATATTCATAATCATAAAAGTTTCTGCGTAGGCCTACTATAGGATTTCCCGGCCAAATTCGCGAGTTTGTCATTCAAATTAATTTGTCTTGCGTTCAAATTCGACGGTTTTAGTGCAGTCAGGTATATCTCGGGTTTATATTCCCTTTTCTAGTTTTCAAATCTATGGAATTTTCGTTAGAATCTACGTATGTTTCATTCAAATTAATGAACAATGTGCTTCTTTGGCTATTTGGTCATTCGATTTGGCGCAACACGATTTTCTGACAACACGACGATGTACTTTTAGCATTCTAATTCATTTGTAACATTCAAATTAGCACTTTGTGCACTTAAATTGATGGTCAATATACATTTCTCGTTTATTACACACTTTTTATTGCTCATTCTTTTTCTTTCAAGATTGTTTTTTCATGTTTATTTCATCATATTTCATTTTCTTGCATTTATACACTTATACTTATTGGATTTATCTGATATTCATCAGCATTTAAGTTTGATTGTTAAGAAGAAAAAAAAAACGACTTGCATCTACGGACCTGATGGTCTCAGTATATTTGTAAATGTTCATGTAAGGAAGTTGTTTGTCTTATGTTTCATCATAAATTTATCATAATTTCATCATAATTTCATTATGGAAGAATGGTACAATATTGTGACTGGGGTAGGGACTAGAGTCAACAATTTGAACATGATTTATTTTTTAGCCATGTCTTTAGCCATCGATCTGCTGGCGGGCAAGTAGACTATGAAACTCTTAAAGAAAAAACAGAGGGGTGTGCTGGGTATAAGAGACGATGTGAATTACTTTTGTAAAATTCCGAGTCTGTAGTAAAAAGGGGCGATTGAGGGTACCCCCACCTTTCCCGGGTATAATTATGAACATGTCAAGGCAGAAATGCCATATCCCTTGATTTCGCCCCTTCTTTACTCTATGTCTGACTACACCCATCTGCATTGTCCTGAAAATAAATAAATGGAATAACAGCTTAGACCCCAATGGCAAATCATGCATTTTAACTGCATTGTTTAAAAACTGTAAAAGTTTGTTGCAATTCTTCCCCCTAACATTCCTAACTTGAATAAAAATATTACGAATACGAATGACAGGTGTTAATTTGAATGATAAAAATTACGCTTCGACAAGTGAATATTAATTTGAATGCTAGTTGGGCAGTTTCTAAATTGAATGACAGATCTATGAAACCCTTCGACCAAAATTCTAAATTAAATACAAAAACTGGAAAATTGAAAGATAATTCGCATGGCAAAGCCGATCTGCGCTAACTTAAATGCAAAGTAAATGAATTCGAATGATAAACACGCGAATTTGGCCGGGAAATCCTATATTAATTTGTTTTAAAGCCCCACTGTCCTACTTGTAGCTACTTGTTCCCTCTATAAACTTCCCCAATCGTTGCCTGTTAGTCCCCCATGATCCTCTATTTCTTATGTTATTTGAGAGCTGAGTTGATGAGAAAGTCACCTGTCAGTGACCTCGCTGTGTGGTCTAATCCTTCCTAGCCACACTAGTGTTGATAAATTTTAAAGTGTGTTCACTTTACATTTTTAATCTGATTCTGAAAGGAGTGATACGGGTTAAGATTTATTTATCAATATTCCGACAGACTTTGGAAACTTTATTTCGACAATATTGCGCTTTCTTCATTCTTGAGTGTCAAGTCTCACCAACAGGTTAGCCATAAACTGATTGGGAATAAAGGAGAGAATATGAATATGAAATACTCATTAATATAGGATTTCCCGGCCAAATTCGCGAGTTTGTCATTCAAATTCATTTGTCTTGCGTTCAAATTCGACGGTTTTAGTGCTGTCGGGTATATCTCGGGTTTATATTCCTTTTTCTAGATTTCAAATCTATGAAGATTTCGTTAGAATCTATGTATGTTTCATTCCAATTAATGAACAAAGTGCTTCTTTCGCTATTTGGTCATTCGATTTAGCACAACACGATTTTCGGACATCGCGACGGTGTACTTCTAGCATTCTAATTCATTTGAAGCATTCAAATTAGCACTTTGTGCACTAAAATTAATGGTCAATATACATTTCTCGTTTATTAAACACTTTTTATAGCTCATTCTTTTTCTTTCAAGATCGTTTTTTCATGTGTATTTCATCCTATTTTATTTTCTTGCATTTATACTCTTTATATACTTTTAGATTTATCCGATATTCATCAGCCTTTAAGTTTGATTGTTAAAAAAAAAGACTTACATCTACGGACTTGGTGGTCTCAATATTTGTGTAAATTTTCATGTAAGGAAGTTGTTTGTCTTGTGTTTCATCATAAATTTATCACAATTTCATTATGGAGGAAGGGTACAATATTGTGACTGGGGTAGGTGTTTTTGTATCCCCACTTTTCAGGGGTATATGAGCATGTCCGTTCAGAGATGCCATATCCCTTGATTTAGCCCCTTCTTTACCTAATGTCAGACTACAACCATATGCTTTGTTCTCAAAATTAATAAATTGAATAACAGAAAAGACCCCAATGGCAAAACATGTATTTAATTGCATTTTTTTAAAGCTGTAAACGTGTGTTGCATTTCTTCCCCCTAACATTCCTAACTTGAATAAACATAATTCGAATACGAATGACAGGTGTTAATTTGAATGATAAAAATGACGCCTCGACAAGTGACGATTAATTTGAATGCTAGTTGAGCAGTTTCTAAATTGAATGACAGATCTATGAAATCCTTCGACCAAAATCCTAAATTAAATACGGAATCGGGAAAATTGAATGATAATTGGCATGGCAAAGCTGATCTGCGCTAACTTAAATGAAAAGTAAATGAATTCGAATGACAAACTCGCGAATTTGACCGGGAAATCCTATAGTAAGGTATATTCATCTTAGTGACAATCGAGATGACTGAATGACTATCTTCCACTCCCTTCTCAATTTCTTTTTGTTTCTAAGGTGGACTTTGTTTGGATCAATCGTGATCAACGTTCCTTCGAGTGGTTTATCAGCCTCATCAGCGCCATCGAGTTAGAACAGGCTGAGATACCCGCAGCAGATCGCTTTCTCGACATCCATCTCTACATGACATCAGCTCTCTCACCCAGTGACATGAAGGCCATCGGACTCCACGTCGCTCTCGATCTCATCCATAAGAAGAAAAAGCAAGATACGATCACGGGCTTGATGACGAGGACCAAGACTGGAAGGCCGAATTGGGACGAGGTAGGCCCTGGAATCTCCCTGTCTGTCGTTCTCCTTTCTCATTTTCCTGATAAATTTGTCCCTACCTGGGCACCATCCTGTTAGAATTATATTGTTCTTAATTTGCTCTTGATTCAATTATTCTTCTTTTAAGGTTCCATAATTATCAGCATGTAATCTCGAATTCATATCACTGGTTTAGCTCGGCACCCCTTTTCTGTCTCTACCGGCAAGAGGTTGCAATGAATGATTTCAATACTGTTGTATGGCTTTAATCAGGAACATAATGGAACACAGCTTTGCTGATCGTGTTTTTATTTTGTATACATAAATTTATGGAAGGTTAAGTATAACCGGCAAACATACATAATTAATGTCTTTCGCTCCTTTCTCATTTACGTGATCACATTAGGTTTTCCAAAACCTGAAACAGCAGCACAAAGGCAAGATCACTGTGTTCTTCTGTGGCTCTCCTGCTCTAGGAGAGATCCTCTCAACCAAATGCTTACAGTACCAAATGGAATTCAGACAGGAAAACTTCTAAGACCATGAAGACATCTTGTTTTCAAGAATTGACCAAACACAAAATAGTCTAACTGTTTAAACATAATGAAATGGAAAGTGCAGCAGTTACAGGATTTTCCGGCCAAATTCGCGAGTTTGTCATTTAAATTAATTTTTCTTGCGTTCAAATTCGACGGTTTTAGTGCTGTCAGAAATATCTTGGGTTTATATTCCTTTTTCTAGTTTTCAAATCTATGAAGTTTTCGTTAGAATCATGTATGTTTCATTCAAATTAATGAATTATGTGCTTCTTTAGCTATTTGGTCATTCGATTTGGCGCAACACGATTTCTGACATCGCGAAGGTGTACTTTTAGCATTCGAATTCATTTGTAGCATTCAAATTAGCACTTTGTGCACTTAAATTGATGGTCAATATACATTTCTCGTCTATTAAACAACTTTTATAGCTCATTCTTTTTCTTTCAAGATTGTTTTTGTTTTCACGTGTATTTCATCATATTTTATTTTCTTGCATTTATTCACTTTAATATATACTTTTAGATTTACCTGATATTCATCATCCTTTAAGTTTGATTGTTAAGAAGAAAAAAAAAGACTTACATCTACGGACTTGATGGTCTCAATATGTTTGTAAATGTTCATGTAAGTAAGTTGTTTGTCTTGTGTTTCATCATAAATTTATCACAATTTCATTATGGAGGAATGGTACAATATTGTGACTGGGGTAGGTATTTTTGTATCCCTACTTTTCAGGGGTTTATGAACATGTCCGTGCTGAAATGCCATATCCCTTGATTTTGCCCCTTCTTTACCCAATGTCTGACTACACCCATATGCATTGTCCTCAACATTAATAAATGGAATAACAGAAAAGACTCTAATGGCAAATCATGCATTTAATTGTATTTGTTTAATTCTGTAAACGTGTGTTGCATTTCTTCCCCCTAACATTCCTAACTTGAATAAACATAATTCGAATACGAATGACAGGCGTTAATTTGAATGATAAAAATGACGCCTCGACAAGTGACGATTAATTTGAATGCTAGTTGAGCAGTTTCTAAATTAAATGACAGATTTATGAAACCCTTCGACCAAAATCCTAAATTAAATACCAAAACGGGAAAATTGAATGATAATTGGCATGGCAAAGCCGATCTGCGTTAACTTAAATGCAAAGTAAATGAAATTCGAATGACAAACTCACGAATTTCGCCGGGAAATCCTATACTAAAATGGACAATTCCACACACCGTGTCCCATTGGGCATAAGACTTTCATTCATTCATTTCATCCCAAAGTGAACATATCTCTATATGACAATAGACTAATTATTCTTTATGTTAACCACTGATATTAGTGCAGACACTTTAACTAAAATTCATATGAACATTTTGACATATCAACAGGCCCGTAGCCAGAGTTTCATGTTTGGGGGGGGGGGGGGGGGGGTACATACATGACTTGTAATCGATCGAGGTAAACAAAAAAAGGGTCTAAAAAAGTTCAACCGATCTTGGAAATTTTTTGGGGGGCACGTGCCCCCCGGTGCCCCCCCCCCCCCCCGTGGCTACGTGCCTGCATATGAAAACACTTTTTACTTCTTGTATTATGGTCAGATGGTTGTGAGAGCTCAGTTAAGTTGTTCTCAAACAATCAAATTTCTAGGAGACGACGGACTATTTCTCAACTGCCATCGTTCCACTATAACTAGCAAGCTCTCAAAAACTGTAATACGCAGTTTTTATTTGACTCATTAAGACACAGTGGTCCACGCGTGTGGAATAATCTCTCAGAGGAAATAAAGAGTTCAACAAAATATAACTTCATTTAAAGCAAAGTTTAAAAGGGTATAATATTGATGATTATTCAAATTAATTATTTTTTCTGCATAAAATTTACAATTACCATTACCCCCCCCCCCCCACCTTCCCTGTATGATTGCTGGTGTTTGTTGGTGTAGTGTGTTACTGATTAATCTGCATAGTTTTGTATTCTTTTATTGCATTTGTTTATACCATGTATTTTTCCCTTTTACTGGGAACTACTCCATACAAGTTTTTATAAACTTTTTTGTAGTTTCCGTTTTTTTCTCTTACTATGTTTATTTGCCATTTTTGTATAAATAGGATTTCTCGGTCAATTTCGTAAGCTTTTCATTCGTTTTGATACAAAGTTCATTCAAATTCGCGAAATAAAGCTGCCGGCGTGTAAATTTCATTCAAAATAACACTTTCTTCATTTGATTTATTTATTCGGTCAATGGATTTAGCACATGTTTCATTCAATTTAACTCCCGCTTACAAAATATGCGCAGTTTGCATTCATTTTCGTCAACAGTGGCAAATCGGACGTCCGTACCATTCAATTTCACTTTGGGTCATACTAAATAAGAAAGTTTTCATTCTTATTCGCCTATCTTTACAAACCTATGGTATACATGGTATATGCACATGTTTCTCATGATTAAACAAATGAGTTATATAACATGTATTTTCATTCTTGGTCGATATCCGGTGATGTGTTTTTTAGAAAGAGGGTTAAACAACTCTAGATATAAGATTGGTCATAATCTTACTGATGTTCTCATCACGGACTTTATAGTACTCGGTCACCTTTTGGAAGCGATATTACGTAGACTAACATGATAATGTCATGCATGATGTAATTATGATCATTAAAATATAACCAAAACAAGATTTCAGATTGTATACGTGTATTCTTTAGTTTATGTCCATAATTATGACATGAGTTATTGAGATGTGCGCGCAGTGAGAAAACAATGTATCAAACTCATTAATGATTGTGTAGCGTGATTGTGATTGTGCTTGTTACCGTATGTGATCGTGATCGTGATTGTAATTGAGATGGTGATTACGATTGTGACTGAGATGGTAATTGTGACTGACGTGATCTCGAACGTGACTGTGATTCAGTGTGATGGTGATTCGGATTTTGATGACGGTGATTATGATTGTGATTGAACTGATACTCATAGATTGTTCTTAACATGTTCAATACAGACTAAATATAATTTACACAAATATAAATGGCTTCAAAGAGATTACGAACATCGAATACAAAACCAAACAAAACATACAAATAAATAAATGTATAGAGTATTGATACCCCCCCCCCCCCCCAGTGGCGTACGCAGGATTTGGAGTCCAAAAAAAATCGCAACGACTCGGCCAGCCGCGCTGAATAAGCGGGGGGGGGGGGGGGGGGGGGGGGGGGTTTCACAAAAAATATACACAAAACATACACATAAAAAAAACTCAAGGGGGTTTAACCCCCCCCCCCTGCGTACGCGCCTGCCCCCCCCCCCCCCCACCATTATGGTACGCCACTCCAATAAATACAACTGTAGTCTGTAAACACACATGGTGATGATTTAGTGGGTATACACCCCTAGTGAGGACAAATAACATGTTTGTTGCTTACCAACCCATACAATTTGAAATGGATTTAGCATGGAACTAAATTTGCGGGGTTCTCATATCTGGGTAAGAATTACATGTTTAATTTGTCTGCAAAACGTGTAAAATTGTATGCAAAGAAACAAATTTGAATTCACGGAAGACGCTATTACGTAATCGCGAATCGTCTCGCTTTAAATTGAATGAAAATGTTACGAACAAGAAACACGTTTTAATTCGAATGAAAATAAAATGTTTTTGAATGATCGTTTTATGAATTTAAATGCTAAAGAACGATATTAAACGAAAAATAACAGCTGCGGTGACAGAATCAGCGAAATTGAATGAACATAAAATGAATTTGTGTGGCCAACTTACGAAAGTGACTTAGAAATCCCATATTATAATATTGTTTTTATGCTTGAGAAAAATTAATAAACTGAACTGATATGTGTAGATTTCTGTAAATAACATGAAGTTTCCATTGTGGAATAAATTAGATTCCTGTAATTAAAACGTGCTAGAGACATGTAGAACAATTAGATTTATTTACACTGATTCACTTGTCAACATAGACATTTTGACTGAACGCCAGATGGTTCAAATCACATACAAGGCTCATGTACAATAAATCATTGTATACATTGCATATGGTAGAGATGAGATCGATGGAGGTGCCTCCACAAACTGCTCCACCACAGTATTTGTCTGCCCCTCTATCCACATGTCTCTCGATCTCTTTCTCTCTCTCTCTCTCTCTCTCTTTCTCTCTCTCTTTCTTTCACTCTCTCTTCATCTTGTTCTCCCTCTTACCATAATAATAATCACTATAATAAAGTTCACTCCAAATTTTATTTAACCGAAACGGAAATTCTTTTTGCCCAAATGATCGTGAGCCCGACAGCCACTGAGCAGCGCCAGATCGACGTTGCTCTATTCCTTATTGTTGAACGCCAAACAAGGTAGCAGCAACTCCCACCTTTTAATGTCTTTTGGTATGACGCGGCCGGGGTTCGAACCCACGACCCTCCGGTTGTGAGGCGGACGCTCTACTGACTGAGCCAACACTCCGGTGATATATCCCTTCTCTCTGCCTATTCCCCCCCCCCCTGTTTCCTTCTCTCACTGCTCTCTCAGCCGTCGTCGGCTTCCAGGCAAAATATCAATTCATTACACCTGTGTATAGAGAGACAGCTGAAGATAAAATGCTCGAACCCCAAACCTATCACCATGCCAACGTTATTTATCAGTACCTCCCCTTTCCCTTTGAAGGCGTATGTCTATTCTACAGTACGACTGAACACGATTCCATTTAGTCATCACAAGTGTGGGAAGGGGAGGGGGTGACCCCCTTCAAAATTCAAAAATTCTGTTGGCAGTTATGATTGATGTCGGTTAAGTCGTAGATTTGTAAGAAATCGACTACGAATAAAAAAGAAAGGGAAGATATGATTTCGTTCCTTTTTCGCTTGTTGGTCTAACGTTAGGAAATTGGTCTGACCCCCCCCCCTCCCCCGCCCCCCACGCCCTTAAAAACCTTCCGGCTATGCCCTGGGTACACATGATAGTGACAGATGCTCGAGTGTATTTGAACGACAGAGTTTGCCTTGACAACCCCTGTATTCAATTACATTTTGTTTGATATACTGGTAGATTTTTTAGTATAATGAAAATTTATCTCATTATAATCAGATCGCTCTTCAATTTGACACAAGTGTTTTTTTTCATTTTCTGACCACATCGAGTACCTAATAATAACAATTTAAACCGAATGTTCCTTATTCCTCCCATCTCCCTGCAAACCCTGATTATACTGTTTGCAGCAAAACGGTCATATGAAAATCTGTAGTAGTGACTTTTAAAACATTAGGCCTACAGATTGATTTATGACATAATTGCTGATTTTGATTGAGTTTAATTGATGGCTGACGACGTGGCAAGCACTTCTACTGGAGAAGGAACCTCGCTGTTACCACCAGAAGAACCAACAGGGCAGCACGGTGATTATGGTAAGAATATTGGACCAAACTGATCCCTTTTTATGAATTAACATTTATGACTTATCAATAGCTGGAAAAGATACAATGAAGCGTGAAAATCCAAATAATAAGGATCAATTCTCGACAACAACATTACTTTACATTATTCCATTTATCTGGTGTTGGGGTGTCGTGGTATAGTGGTTCATTCACGTGACTCTCAATCCATGAATTTGGGGTTCGAATCCCAGCCAGGGTAATGATTATTGCAGGATACGCAGGATGAGTAGTATCAGGCAATACTGATGTGTCCAAGAAATGATTAACCATATTTTATTCCGAAGTTCTCTATTCCTGTATACAGATAACACGATTGCAACTACTTTCTAAAATTCAACCCGAGGTAATTTTTCAATAGCCTTGTGCGTCATCTTTGAAATGTGCGAACATGACGATGAGGTATTACGTAATCCCAACATGATTCCTATGGGATGTAGCCTACATCAGGATATTGAACTGCCCTTGACTGAGTTCATTTTTGAAAAATAATCTCCCTTACTTTTAAACATGTACATTGTCATTGTATGGTATGTATTTAAAAAAAGTATAAATTTACTAATCTTCATGGATTCACCAAGCCTGATGAAAATAAGATTTTACAATGATTGTGAAAGAACACGACAGTGTCACTCTTTAGAGCTTATAAGTGGTCCTATATCAGCAAACGGCATTTTTTAATATTATTTAAATAACGTCATCACAATCGCCATCACCATTATCATTATCATCACCACCATCACCACCACCACCACCACCCCCACCACCACCACCGCCGCCGCCGCCACCACCACCACCACCACCACCATTATCAGCATGTTCCAAAGTATTAGCTGCATGCTTGGACCATGGATGACATATTGCCCATCTCCCCGCCTCTGGAAACAAGACAATTAAATGCGTGATACCAAAGAGATATCCTCCTTGGTGATACTGTGCGAGGAAGACCTTCAACCGTACAAACTCTGAAAAACTTGGACAAAGACAGAGAAATAACACAAGATTTTAGTGGTAGTAGCTCGATCAATCCGTGCAACGACTGACTCCAATATTCATATTCGATGTATTCTATTCCTTTAGCATTGTTAATAAAGGTTGTGTGTTTTTGTTTTTGTTCTTTTTAGTTTTCATTGTACTTTCTTAGGTTAATATTGTATTTTCATATCTTTAGGGAAATATGGTAAGCCGGTAAAGAATAATCAAAAGGGAAAACAATGCTCAACTTGTATAGTAAACGGGCTCATATAAAGTGTGTGGGTATTAGTAATAACCAATATAATACCTCTCATTTTTTTTTTTTTAACTGGGAATGTGCGAAATGTCTTTTGAGGTACCTTCCTGCATAATTATATTCCCGATCATGGTAAAAATGTGAACACAAATCAGGGTGAAAACAAAGTGAATAATCAGCATAGTGATAGTTCGTTGAAATATCCTGAATTACAAGAACAAAAACTGAACATGTTGTATTTAAATGTTTGTAATTTACTTCGCAATATTGGTAAAATAAGTTATCTAATGCATCAAAACGATGTTCACATTCTTGCCTTAAATGAAACCTGGTTAGACGATTCTGTCTCTGATAACGAAATTAATATTGATGGTTTTAATATAATCCGTGAGAACAGAAATAGAAGGGGAGATGGGGTAGCAGTTTTTATTTCTAACTCATTAAGCTTTGGAATATTGCGTCATTCCTCTTTTGCCACTTTAGGAATTGTATGTATCCTGGTACGAAATAAGGATATGAAACCGTTTTTGTTTATACTTGGTATAGACCACCAGGTAGCAATAATATTTTATTCGATTCAATTTCAATTTTAATTTCATTTATTTCCACAGATTCATAAAAGACAATATAAATTACAATCAAATATAAAAGCATTAAAACAAAAGATGAACCTGCAGAGGCGGTGATCAAAAGCCACAGAGGTTTATCGAGGGTCATCCCCTGCTTAAAATTACAATATTAAAATACAACAATTTTTGTTAAAATTAAACAATAAACACAAACAAAAACATATAAATATTACAAGCAAATCTATGTGTGGGTGAGTAGTAGTTGGGTGGTGGTACCAATAAATACAATGTATAGAGGAAATGAATGGTATAAAGAAGAAAAAATAGTGAGAAAAATAGTAAGAAACACCATAAAACCAAATCTTAAGAGTTGGATATACGAAATCAAATATTGTTTCAACTTTGTCTTAACAGAATAAAGTGAAGAGCAGCTGACTATAGTAGATTCCATACTGATGGTCCATTGAAATAAATGTTCCTTTGTAGAAAGTTGTTTTAACAGAGGACAAATGCAACTTATTTGAACTTCTTGTTTCATAAGATTGAATTTCAGCATTTATAATGAACATCTCATTAAAAATACATGGCAGCTGATTTTTCTTGAAAAGAAACATAAATTGAGCAAGTTGCATATAATATAGAGATTTCACATTCAAATTATTCATTACTCCAAAATTTTTCTTCTTTTATTGATGCTTTAAATTATGATATCAGTGTTATGGGAGACTTGAACTGTGATATTAGAAGAAGAAACAAGTAACTAATCAAACTAAAAAGATGAATCAGATCAATAGTGTATATTGTTTACATCAAATTAATGTGAATAAGCCAGTGTACCCGTATATCACAGGATTCAATGAGTCTTATTGTTGATCATAATTATGTTAACCAACTCTGTAGAGAAGGTACATACATACGGTGATTAAGTGACCATTCTTTGAGTTTCCTTGTAGTGAAGGCTAAGCCGTACGGTTATATACCATAATATGATAATGATATTGAGTCTTATCTATGTGACTTAAGAAATCAAAATTGGGATCTGGTTGAAGCTGCATCGAATATTGACCAAGTCGTCGTAGTCTGGGAGAATTTGTTAGTCGAAATAATAATTAAACTTGCGCCCATTAGATGGAAACGTGTAAAGTACAAAATAATGTTCACCATGGATATCACCTGATTTGACTTCCCTGATGGGTCAACGTGTATGTACACTGTCGCTCATAAAGGTGGAATATATTTTTTTATCCCAATTTATGGAATTATTTTAAAAATTATTTAAAAATAATATATCTAGATAAAAGTATATATTCTTAGATTTTATTGAATAATAATTTGCCAATGTATGTTTTGCGTGACTGCTAAAGCATGTGTATGCATACTATGCTTATCAACTAGGGGACCTATATAAATATGCCCTTAAGTCATAAATGACAGTAATGAGGATTAATGCCCCACAAAAGGGCACTAAAATAGCACATCGACACGGTTTTGATCCTGGGGCTTCACAGTTACGAGGCCATTGCTTTGTCACTGAACCATGACTGTACGCAGCGGGGGCTAGGGTAGGGGGCAGTTTCCATAAATAAAAAAACCCACAGAAAATGCAATAAATTTTCAATAATTTATTGCATTTTACCCCGGTTGCGAACATAAACAAATCTTCTGTGTGCCCATGCCTTGAGCCATAATGCATTGCCCTTCAGAGGATTTTTTTTTGTTGGGGACCGGGGTAAAATGCAATAAATTATTGAAAATTTATTGCATTTTCTGTGTTTTTTTTTATTTATGGAAACTGCCCCCTACCCTAGCCCCCGCTGCAAAACACACATTGGCAAATCATTATTCAATAAAATCTGAGAATGTATACTTTTATCTAGATCTATTATTTTTAAATAATTTTTAAAATAATTCCATAAATTGGGGTAAAACTAAAATATTCCACCTTTATGAGCGACAGTGTATGTATTGTATTTATTAAACTTCATTGATGTACATCAATATTCTGTTTATAAACATAATTATAATCACTTTACAATGTAATGTAACAATCAATATTCTGTTTGGGAACATTATAATCATCATATAAGTCAATTTACAATGTATTGTTACATATCAATATTCTGTAAACATATATACCGTATAAATCAATTTACAATACAGTGTTTGTAGCAAAACATGATAAGTTATAGAATAAAGCACTCAAAATTCAATTCCAGTTGGAACACGAAAGGGATGAAACAAGAATAATAATTAAAAAATGAGTATAATGAAAAATTGAAAAATTATAAGAAATTGAGAAATAAAGTTACATCGGTTAATAGAAAATTACGAAAGAGTGTAATACCGACAGGCTGTCGGTTTGTGAAGAAACCCGCCAAACATGGGGAGTCTTGAATGAAATATACAATCTACTAATTCAAACGATTCTGCGGGATTCTTATTACAACAGCAAACCAATTTAATGACTATTTTGTTAATGTCGGATCCGAACTAGCTTCAAATATTCCTAAAACTTTACAAACTTTTGCTGACGAATTGACAGGTAATGATTTTACATTTTCTCTTTGTTCGGTGAATGATGACGATGGAACGTTTTTAAACAGCTGAAAATAAAACTTCTACGAGTATGGATGGTATATCAGTTAAAATCCTTAAAATGTCTGCTCCCGATATAAGGAGGGAACATTTCCTAATCGCTGGAAGCAGGCCAAACTAGTTTCATTATTCAAAGCAAGTGACAAGTTAAAACCATCAAATTATAGGCCGATTGCTATACTATCACCCAGTGGCGTACGCAGGATTTTTTTAAGGGGGGGGGGGGTTTAACATTTTTAAATCGGGCAGAAAATTTCGCAACGACTCAGCCAGCCGCTGAATAAGCGGGGGGGGGGGGAGGTTTGGGATAAACTCGTGCAATTCCAACTGTCAGATTATTTAAAATGTCACAACATTCTCTGCGAGGCTCTGTCCGGATTATTTTAGAGAAAAGCATTTAACCGTTTGCATCTTTGATGGAAGTCATAGATGACTGGTATCATGCCATTGGCGAGGGTCTATAATATACACTGGTGCTGTTTTTATCGACAGAAAGCTTTTGATACAGTGGATCCAAAAATGTTTGCTAGGATAGGAGTAATACGCGACAGTTTAAAGTGGTTTTAAGATAATATGAGTGACCGTCTAATTTGTACTTGTTTTAATTCTGCAATATCTTCATAGGGCGTTATCGGCATTATATCTATGTTACGAATTTGAAAATAATTTATAAAACCCTTATTTTGCCATTGCTTGACTTTGCGGTACGGTATGCGGTTAATCCTCTTCTCAGAAATGTACCAATCAATTACAGGAGCTGCAAAATAGGGCGATATAGTTTTTCATATATATCTTACGTATTTTTACAATGTGTAAAACATTTGGATGAATAAAAATAATTGAATTGACTTGAATTCAAATTATTGTTAGAGTAAATCCCTATCGACATAATCTCTACTCACGAAATTCATCAAGTGATTGGCTTTGATACATTAGAATGACGAAGAAAAAACACGTGACTTTCACCCACGTCCTATAGAAAGACACATTGATTAACCTAAATTTTACAATAATTGATTCAGGTGACTGTGTAGCAAGTGTTTTATGGTGGGATTATACTCAAATAAGAAATGCACTGTGTGCCTATACAAGAACGAGATGTTATTATAATCATGGAAGGGGGGGGGGGGGTGGGCGCAAATACCATTCCAAAGAAAGTTTTCCATTAATCATAGTAGATAGTATCAAGTGATATAATTTACCAATACGAATGGTAATATTGTTATTACTGGGGTGGGGGCAATTTTATATGAAGGGACATTTACATACCCAAATATTTTACAATGATAATGTGGGATATAGGGCCATGATAGATGGCCATTTCGATGGGTATTATGAAAGTGTGGAAAGAAAATGAAAGAAACTAAAGATGTAAAAAAAATTGGTGGTTGAACTTAAGTGGGCTTGTAAACAAAACGAATTACATCACCTTGTGTTATTTTTGCAATTCGCCTTGTAACTATATACCAGAAGGATGTAAACCCACTTTTGAAATGTTATTTGAAACCGCCCTTTGAAACCTTTGAATAGGAACTAACCTTTCATGTTTCACCTTTCCTGGTGAGAATATTAAGATTTTTTACAATAATTGTGAAACTACACGTACGACATTGGTATTCAGAGCTTATACGTGGTCCTATCAGCTAACGGCATTTTTTAATATATTAATTAAATAACGTCATCACTATCGCCATCACCTTCATTATTATCATCGATATTTGAATTCGATCATGGCAGACTCGAAGAAGTATGGTGAGTTATTAACGAACTATTGTACCATTTTTTCATTGATGTCATATAAAAAGTGTATATTGTTTGAATATACATCTGGTATTGGGATGAAATTATAAAAATTATGAATTAAAAAAGAGAACATGAATATTACTATCTGCCTATTTGAAAACCTTGAAGGATGATAAATTCTTAACGTATGTCTTTTGGTGTTTAAGTATCATGTTCATAATTACAGATTCTAACGGATCTCCCGTAAATGTGGATGTTTTAAAGGTACTCAACAAGTCCGAACAAAGATTTAAATTTAGATAGCCAAGAATAAAGGTAGACCTGCTCTTCATTTTCGAAAGTGGAGAATAGACTTTATCGGATGTTCATAATGATATATACATTATTGGAAGACACGTTGTCATAGCATCTTCATTGTTTGGTTGAAATATTATTTTATTTCCCCATTGCCACCTGCCTTACATGTCTTCTTTATATCTTGTTCGCTGTGGTTGTCCTTTGAATTTTACCAACACAAACTTAAATAGATATATGAAAGAGATACATAATACATCTGGAATCAAATAAATACAAAACATTGCAGAAAGCGAGATTATTATGGACGGTGACAATTTTATGTAATTTGTATCATAATTCGTTCGTGTTTTTAATGAATTAATATAATCCCATGCTGTCCTTTAATAGGAAATATCAGAAAATGATAATGGTCATTTCAATTGTTCTTTCCTTAACTATCTCCCTTTTTTCTTGTGAGTATCATTTTGTTTTGTGGCCAATTTGTATAAAATAATTCATCGTATAGGTATTATAATGCTGTTAATGAAGCCTCCCATTGCTGTGAAAAAGATCGAATGATCAATCGCTACAAGCTAAATTTTAAAACCAACTATAAATTGTACACGACTTGATTGATTGATTGATTGATTTTTATTCGACAAGCTTCCAACATACAACAATATACAATAATAACAGATCAAAAATAAGTCAGCTTGAACAGGATAACCCACGAAAGCTCGAGAGCTTATTTCCAGTGGGGTCCCTTACAGACATGTATAAAATTAATAAGTTAAAATAGTAATATTTACAGACAGATAAGAAAATTAAAAGAACTACTTATTAAAGATAATAATAATAATAACAACATTAAACTGATGATAGAAATTATATTAAGTACAAGAAGAAAAAGAATAAGGAGAAGAAGAAAAAGAGGAGAAGGACGAAGAGGAAAATAATGATGAATTTGTAGAATTTCTATAACGTACGAAAACATAAGTATATACAACATGAAAAATTATGAACCGACAGAAGAATAAAAATTTCAATCATATAACATGTCATTCACTTCTCTTCTCTGACTGTCAAGTATTAGGTATTCCTTTAATTTCCTCTTAAAATGATCATAGTTTCCTATTTCTTTTACACCATTGGGAAGGGAATTCCAATGTTTTATGGCATTGTAATAAAACTAATTTCCAATACTACCTACTCTTTCTGGTAAGTTAAAGTTGAATCGTCTATTGCTTGTATTATAATCATGTACGTCAGTAACAAGATCGAAGTTGGATCGAATATAATGATTCGACCTAGTATGATATATTTTATGCACGTGATGCAATACGAGTTGTTTTGATCTTTGGTCGACTTCAAGAAAACCAGCTTTAGGAAGTTCGCTGTAGCCAACATGAGTTCTTGGACCAGAACAGTTGATAAATCTCACCATTTTGTTCTGTATAATCATAGTCATCCAATCGACACACGTAGACAGCTGTTCACTGAGCTTTTCCTCAATATATTTAGGATCAGGATTTGAATAGAGTAGTACGCTGTCATCTGCGTACAATAATAGTTTGAAGTCTTTTATACAAATACACATATCATTTATATAACTTGAAAATAGAATTGGGCCTAAAATGCTTCCCTGAGGAACACCGCATGTTATAGGCATTAGTTTGGAACGAATATCATGAATGGCCACTACTTGGTGCCGATTAGATAAGTAGGATCTGAACCAATCTAAACTTGCTTTATCAAAACCCATTAGTTGTAACTTCTTCAATAAGACGCAATGATTAACTGTATCAAAAGCTTTTTGCAGATCAAGGAGCACCATACCAACAAAGCGCCCTTGGGAAGTTTCTCTCCTCAAATAATCAGTCAAATGAATTAGACATGTTTCAGTCGAATAATCATGTCGAAAACCAGATTGAAATTCATAAATTATATCATTTTCTTTGAAGTATCTTTCAATTTGAACACAGACCGATTTTTCTAGAATCTTTGATGCTACACTTAAAACACTAATAGGTCTATAGTTGCTATATCAGTTTTATCTTTCTTTTTATAAAGTGGAGTCACTTTTGCTATTTTCATATCCTCTGGAAAAGTACTCGTCAAGATAGATAGGTTCATTAAGTAACTTAGAGGCTTAAATAAAACCTTCGCACCATCTTTTAGAAATTTAGCTGGAATCAAGTCTGACCCAGTACTTTTTGATACATTCAACTTACGTAACTCTTTGAAAACAAATTGTTCACTGATTGGTAATTACTCGAAGCTGTTTTCACGTACACCTTTTCTTTCGTAAAAGTCACGAATACAATCATTGTCTGCGCTGAAAAAGTCTTTGGAAGGGGGGAGTTTGTCTACTAATTTGGCAGCCACATTTGTGAAATGAGAATTGAATTCATCAGCGATGGCCATCTTATCATGACATAATTCCCCATCAATTTTAATGACAGATTCTTGTTCTTTTCGCTTCTTATTTTTCAATCCTTAGTTTTTTAGATTCTGCCAAAGTTTTTTCGAATCTTGTTTATTTTCTTCTATCTTGTTTTGTAAGTAATCGAGTTTAGCCTTTTTCACCTCTCTTTGGACCATATTTCTTAATACTCTGTATCTTTTATAGAGCTTCTCATCTTTTGCTCTTTTCCTCCATTTTTGGTATACTATATTTCTCTCTTGAATTAGGGAAAGAATATCTTTAGTCACCCAAGTTTCTGATCTTTGTTTTATTCTTATCCGTTTCAGTGGCGCTATCATATTCAAATTTGAGATAAAAACATGTTGAAATATTGACCATGCCGCATTTACATCTGTACAGTCAGTTATTCGTGACCAATCAACAACAGATAGTTGAAGTTTGAAAGACTCTTCTGTATATTTTTTCATGGATCTGATATCATTAGTCCTGTGATGACCTATAGCCAGTCTAACATTTTTCCGTGTACAGAAAGTAAAATAATGGTCGCTAATACCTATTTCAATGACACCACTTTGACTTATTTTATTTTCTTTGGTACAACCAACATGATCCAAAAGAAAAGAACATGTAGGTGTAACGCGTGTTGCCTCTTTAATGAGTTGACTAAACCCATGAAGACTCAACAAGTCAATATATTTTTTAGCCAGTGGCGATTTGCGAAGAAGACAAATATTCATGTCTCCTAAAAGAATTATTTCGTCATCCTTCTTTAATGTATCAAGAATATTGGACAATTTCTCGATAAACAAATTTTTTTTCGGAGGTCGATACAGAACGCCAACAACAATTGGTTTTGATCTTGGTATAAACAAATTTATCCACAGGGATTCCGTATCTCCAGTACTTATAGCATCCATAATATTAAATGCAATATCATTTCTGATATAGAAACATACACCACCTCCAGAGCCAGGGGATCGATCATGGCGTATGATTTTATATCCGTCTATTTCAATTTCTTCATCATTTATGGAATTGTTTAACCATGTTTCAGTGAAAACAATAATAGACAGCCTTTTTCTTTTAAAAAGAATTCTAAGTTCCGATATCTTTTTTAGAATAGACCTCACATTAAGGTGTAAAAAATGAAGACCTTTAAATTTAAACTTTTCTTCAAATTCTTGATAAAGAGAAGTGTTTTCATCTCTGAGGTTTGGCTGAATTACTCTTGCTATCGCTTGCTTTTCAAGTGTAACGCGCGTTACCTTAAAATAGTTTTCTTTTAGTCTATCCTCGTTTTGGCTTTCTTTCTCTAAACAATCGTCAGTAAATAATGAGTCACAAAAAGATGGCAGACAACATGTTAAACAATTCCACTTCTCATCAGGGCATTCATAATATAACCTGCGGTACTCTGAAAAACTGATAGCTTGACAATTAGTGTGAAACCATTTTTTACAATAAGAACACAGAAGGCCGTGTTGATTACATTTGACTGGCTTATCACAGTTCCCACAAGGGAACTTATATTTTCGACTGTCAACTATAATTTTCGGATCATCACTAGATTTTGTCAAACTTTCACTTAATTCAATACCCTTCTTACAAATTGAAGATATTTCGCCCAGTCTTTCATGTCCACCTTGGATGGTCTGAAGGCTGGTTTCAGTCGTGACCTCTGATTGACTGCACTGAAATCCAAAGATCTCCCAGAAACAGATTCGGCGTAGGACTTTACGGGGCTGCTTTTTTCCTCATCAGAATGAAGACTCTGGTTTTCTCGGTAGATGGCTTGATGCCGCCTTGCTCCCGATTTAACTTGAGCCATTTTATTATTATCATTATTTTTTTTGTGTGTGTGTGTGTGTGTGTGTTTAATAATAAATAATAGTAATAATACTCAGTTTTGTATATAGCGCTTATTAGAATCACTAAGCGCTTCCAAACTTGGAACCCATAATTATGATTTTCTTTGTACGAACTGCAGTCCAAATTATAAAGCACCACTGATAGGCGTACTTCAACAACATAATCTATAGCATAGTCTCACAAAAATGGTGTATTCACACATTAATTTTTAGAGATTTCGAACGTTGAATTGATATATCGGTAAATGGTCACTTGTTCTTTGATGTCCCCCTTTTCTTCTTCCCCTTCTTCTCCTTCTTCTTCTTCTTCTTCTTCTTCTTCTTCTTCTTCTTCTTCTTCTTCTTCTTCTTCTTCTTCAAGAAAGATTGCTATCTGTTTTAAACCTCGATCGCTCGTGTTATCGCTGAAACATCTATTCACTCTTTCGGGGGTTAGGCATCAACGTCATCAGGGACCCCCCCCCCCCCACACACACACACAGACGCAGCTTTCCCCTCCCTAGCTGCCCCCTCTTTCTCTCTCTCTCTCTCTCTCCCTCCTTCTGCGTGTCATTTTCTCTCTTTCCCTATTCACTTTGTCTCTTCCCTCTCTCCCTTCTCCCCCTCTCTCTCTATCTCTCTCTCCCTCTCTCTTTCTCTGTCGATATCTTCTCATCTCTTTACCTGCCCGTTTCCTTTTCCTTTTCCCTCTCCCTTTTGGTCTCCTTCTCTACCCCTCTCTCTCCCTCCCTGTCTCCCCTTTCCCCCATCGCTCTCCTCATTTCCCCCTATCTAGGTCTAGCTACCCTCTACTCTCCCGAGTCACTATCTTCCCATCTCTTTCTCTCAACAGACTTACCCCCCTTTCATATTGTTTGTATTCATTCATTGCTCCTCGTTTTGAAGAGGAAGTGGGAAAGTGTCAAGAAAAAGTTTTGCTTGCGCACAGGACAAAGAATAATTTTTGTGTCATGATTATATCTAGGAGATTTCGGTTGTACACTGCTGGTTTTCGGGAAAGGAGTGAATGAGGTTAAAACAAACGAAATAAAACTTTGATCGGATATCAACAGATCAACCACTAAGAGCTGATGGGGAACTTTTTTTTAAGGTGCACCATGGAATCTTGTGTGTAAAAACTATACATTATAATGAGGATAATATGGATTATAATGTTTGAAGTCAATACTTTCTCGGAGTCGTATTTGTGATGCATGAAATGACATTATTTTGTGTGTACTTTTGTGTAGTTTGTGCCATGAAACCTTGGAAATTGGAGTTTATCAATGGAACGAACGTTCAAGGAAAACTAAACATCGATTTCAAGAAGTTGATTTTGGCAATCGAGGGAACAGGAATGTGATGTTTTGTGTGACTGATTTCAATCGAATGATCTTCATGAGAATAAGCATTAATTTTTATCACAAATCTAAGTGCACGCGAGGAGACTATTAATTCAGATGTTGACATTCTGCAAATCACAAATCGGGGTTGGTGTGTTTATTGCGGTTTTGCAAATTCCATTATGATCACTAGACTATAGAGCATCATCGAAAGGTGGACATCGAGCTTGAATACTGATCTATAACTCAGGAAGATGACGGCAAATAATAACTCTGACATTGAGATTATGCAAGTGATTTAACCCCCATTTTGGTAGTAAACTATGGGGAAGTCTAAAACAAGGACCGGGTCTACATCTGAATGGAACGTTCTATACGAAGTCAATACATATGAAAATTGCAACGAATCCAGGACTAGTTCAGACAGGACCGATGAGGAATATGAAGCCAATCCTGAGTTTGGTATGACGTATAAACATGTATGTTGCAGTGGTGTATCCAGGATTGTTATTTTAATGAAGGGTGGGGCCGTGAGGGGCATATACTACATAAAGGCCTACCGCCCCCCCCCCCCAATACAAAATGTTCACACTAAGACAAACAACAAGGTTTCACAATAAATATTGGCCGATATGCACAAGAAAAAAATTTGAACTCACGTTTGCAAATTGGTATGAGTTTTACCGCAAGTGGGGGGGGGGGGGGGGGAGGGGGCGGGGATGTGCTAGTTGTGCCCCCTGAGCACCCTGTGCCCCTGGAATTCATAATCATTATAAATAATATTAGATAGACATGACTTAAAAGGGCTATAACAGCTCCTTTGTTTGTGTTTGTTTTTTCACTTTGAATAATACTTCTTCCACTTGACTTTTCTCTTGATTATCAAATACAGGATCATTGATCAGCATATCGCTTGCATTACAAAATATGTCTGCCATAGAATTTTTTTTTTTCTTCCACTCACTCTATTTTTCGTTTATAAAATATTTCCATGTCATTCTGATTAAAGACTCTTTACGATTCATATCATCATGTAAATCGCATGCAAATCGGATTTGTGAAATTCCGTATTAAACCTTTCTGATAAAAATCATTGGGAGAGTTCCAACTCTAAACAGAAACATAAATAGGCCGACCCGTTTCGACTTGGGCACAATAATTATGCTGAATAGAAACTGAAAACTGCTTCGTTGGGCAAGTCCCGGGGGCAAGCACAAAACTGAAACCATGTTGACCAAATTCAGTACGAGATGGCTCTGACTCTGATAATGGCAGGACGCCATCTCCAGAAAGAGGGAAAATATTTATCTGTAAAATGTAAGGAGATAAACAAAATGTCTAAGGGAAGGGAATGAAAGTATTTTTTTTCTTGTTTAGTGTGATTGTTCAGGTAAGGAAAAATCAAAAGTATAACATTATTTCTGTCAAATTTGAAAAATGCATAGAAAAACAAGTTTGAAAGCTTTGACACTGATGTTGATATCTCTTGTATCTGAAATGTCCACCCTAATGGCATTGCATATTATTGTGACAATGAGAAACACGGCCTATTATGCAGAACCTCACATTAGAAAACGCAGAGGGGCAAATAACTTAAGTGTTATACCAGGGAGAGTGTAATGGTTATACTATGCCCAACATCAAGGTAACTTCAAGGTCAAATCAAACTAAAGATGGTGAAAAAGCAGACTTTGTGAAAGGAAATACAGCATAGTGCATCGGGCATGAAATTGAATTTTGACAAAATTATTGAAGATTTATTATGATTATTTTGTATGCTAATTTTTAAGAATTCCTGGGATGAGGATGATGGTTTTAGATGCATTGAACATTTTTATAAAGGTTGTTTATTAGTAGTTGATACAGCCCATTCACGCTCATTTACATCAAGATTATCGACAAAATAACCCGCAAAATAGGTACCGACAAGGCGACAAGTACACAATAGTTTTGCTTCTAAACTTTTCTAAACATTCACCATCAAGCTAGCGGTGTCTCTATTTAGCCAACCTCTTCTCTCCCTCTTATCTCTTCTCCTATCCCCTATTCTCCCCTCAACCTCCCCTTCTGTCGCTTTATGTCTCTCACCTTTCTTTCTCTCTCTCTCTCTCTCTCTCTCTTTCCCCCTTTGTTATAATATATCTACATGGCTCTCTCTTTCTCTCTCTCTCTCTCTCTCTCTCTCTCTCTCTCTCTCTCGTTTCTCTTCCTTTCTGTCTCTTCCCTGCCCTCTCGATTTTCTATCCCCTCTCTCTTTCCGTCTCACCCGCGGTCTCTCCCCTCGCTCACTCTTATTTCCCCTTTCCCTCTCACTCCCTCTAGTTTCTCGGCCTCAATGTCATGCACCTGATGAAAACAGATTTAACTCATTGACAAAAATCATCGAAAAGAGTTTAAACATAATAAATACATTAATAAAATGTAATTTTAATTCTTAAGTAATTTTGTTTGTTTATTTTCTAAGTGAGTTGTGACACATTCACACAATTTATTTATTAATCTAATTTAAGAAATCAATAATCACATATATTTCGGTTTTGTTTGTGATTCACGGTCAGTTGTCCAAACTTTTCCAGCCATGCTTGACACTTTTTGCATTATAAACCCAATAACATCCACGATTGGCTACGGGTCGATGTCCCTAGATGTAAAAACGCAATACGAATCTTGCCCTTGATTAATAGGAAAAGTCATTACCAATGAATTGATCTCGTGAGAATGTTTTTGTATGTTACAGTCGTCCAGGATCAAAAGTATTGATCGGCCAGGGTTCCCTTTTGTACCCATACGTAGCTTAGAGGAGCAACAGGTCCAAAAGTTTCCCCATTGACGTCATACAGTTCTTTGTTATTATAATTTGCGAGCCCTCGGATCGTCGCAATGCATAAAAAGATCATGAAAACATGCACGCAGCGAAAGTAAAGTAGCCAGAGATTGCGAGAGATAGATCTACAAGAATATTGGAATAAACATTTTGATTCCGGATCGCAACAAGAAATATTGGATAATAAGATATAGTTTTGAGTTTTAGAAATGGGCAAGAAGAACAAGGTGGGTGATGGAGAAAATCTAACAGACGAAGAGGATTCTAAATATGGTGAGTTTTGTTCGAGAAGTCGAGTACGAAATGAGGGTTTTCACTTTCATGCGCCCTTCTTGTGTGCGGTTGCTAGTATCATAGCGTCCTACGCTACACCCGAGGATTCGGCTTACATTGCTCGCAGCGTTCCGTTGTGTGGTTTAGCAGCGGCAATAGGCTAAATAGATTCGCTTGCACTTTGACTTGCAGACGCATTTGCCTGTGATTGTACTTTAATACTCATCATAGTGACGCGATTTCATGTTGAATTTAATTAACATTGGTAGAGTCTAGAGGTCTCTGTCTGTATAATTGGGTTAACACAAAGTATTTCTAGATCTAGACTCTAGTAAAGTAGTATTTGTTTTGGGATGTCCGGCCACTTAAAGGTATTACAAAGTTTTGGCATGGGGTCATGAATTTGGTTCAAATTAACATATTGGAAGCATACGTTCCTACAATATTCATTGATCGTTGTCGCGGTTGAAATCGAGTCTAAATTTATGAAATTATAAATAATAAACTCTTTATGTTGTATAGCTCCCTCTCAAGGTCAAGATATTAATCTATCTATGAAAACATGTTGCTTGACTAAAATCGACCGATTAGCTATTCCCCTTTGGAAGTTATATATCACAACTACATATTCTGAGATTTTCATGGTCGCACCTACCATTGTACGGCCATAGGCGCTATTTGAAATTTATCAAAATTTACCGGGAGCACCGGTAAATTTTTATATTCAATTTTTCTAGAAAACAGAAGTGTTTTAGGGGCTAATTTTTTTAGTGCTTATAATACATCTACAGGGGCATCCAAATATATAAAAATTGTAAAGATTCACTATCCACCCAATTTTCAACATTTCCCAAAACTTTGTAGATCTATTACCTTTAACAAAAATAAAAATAAACCCACTTCTGCCTTAGCTTTGGAATTAGCGAAAAATATTCATCCAAAAGCATATAGCAGTGCTAAAAATTATCCTAAATAATATTTTCCAACATGTGTCTTGAAATGTTGATCAAGTTTTGCACATAAACTTCTTCAAGTGACTCTTTGGATTCATCTGTTTTGGATACACAACCGGTCCAGACACACAGCGTGTGGGTAGACGAGGCTTTTATTATTATTATCATTATTATTATTATTACTTATACCGCGCTTTTTCCATAAGGCCCAAAGCGCTTACAGTGAATGAAAATGAAAATTACAAAAATACAAACCAGGTCTAGACTATAATAAGAAAACAACTGCAAAAAGATGTGTTTTTAGGGCCTTTCTGAAGGTAATATTTAATAAAAAACTAATATAAACTGATGAGTGAAGGAGGGCCTAATTCTAAGTGGTAGATCTACATGTAGATCATTCCAGTATCTTGAAGCAGATACAGTAAATGTCATATCACCGGCTAATGTGCGGGTAACTGAATATGTGAGACGGAGAGGATCACTGGCTGACCTCAATGCCCTGGCAGGTGTACAGGTATACAGTGCGTCCCCAAAAAACGAAACCGAGAATTATAGATGTTTTATCATAACTTAATCACAATTATAATTAATAAATGACACATACTTGTAAAGCTTAGATCCTCCTTTTTCATTTGATGCATATTTCACGCATGAGTGATTAAATACAATTTGAAGAGAGGAAACCAAAAAGCCATTTGGCCGGCGGTATCTGAATTTCGAAGAGAAATTCACATTTCTAGAAAGTTCAATTTCTGCCCTTTTACATGTATATGACACCTCAATCAGGGAAAATGAGCCAGGACTAACAAAATTCTGTTTGCTTAAAGCAATGCTTGCATTTCCATAGTTTGATTAAACGAGTTCATTTTTTATCTGGCTGCCTGCCGTAGCAACAAACAAAGTTGCCAAAAGACTTAACTCCGTTTGTTGACAATCAGCCCTGCACAAAGAAGACGAAATACCCAATGCATGGCTTTTGTCAACTCTGTTTAAAGCCTTCTAAAATGTTGGGTTTTCTGCGACCAACGGAAACCCAAATTATGTATTCTTTTATCAATATTCGTCTACAAACACATCCTTTTGGGGAAAATCTTTGCAGAAGTGTAACTTAAATTACATCCACTGTCACATTATGATATTATATAATTTAAGTGAAATTTTGCCATCAAATTGTTGGTGAATTTGGGGCTCCCAATTAATACTTTAGACAGGTTTTGAATAATGCCTTTAATGGGTATACAGGCATTTTTTTATCACCACAAAGTCCAACAGTACATGTATATGTGCCTTTAAACTGGATATGAATTTGATATCACCTTTGAAGGAGTGACTATTGACCGTGTGTAATCCAAAAATAATAATTATTGATCAGCTTCTGAAGAGATGTATGGAGGCCAACCTGAAGTGCAAGCAATAGGGTTATCTGATGTTTATACAATGTATGCACTGTATGAATCGTGCTATGGTCTGGAGCTGATATTATATGGAAATTGCAAGAATCAAGATATACATGTATTTGTATGATCAAGTTGAAGCTTTAATAAATTGGTTTATCACCTTATTAGGGAACCTCATCCCCAGACATAAATTTAAATTCTGAGAAATTTCATTGTATTGTTGCCCATTAATCTACAAGATTCCCCACCAAAGTGTTTGAGAGAGGTACAGTATAAAGCAAGAATAATCAGTTTCTCAGCATGGCATGGAACATCCTATGTGAAGTCAGGCACGTACGCAGGGGGGGGGGGGGGGGGTGGGCGGGAGGGGGGGGGGGGTTAAACCACCCCCTTGAGTTTTTTGTATGTGTACATGTATGTTTTATGTATGTTTTTTGGGAAAAAAACCCCCCCCCCCCCTTTTATATTTGTTTAATTATTTTTTTTAATTTAAAAAAAAAAAAAAAAAAAAAAAAAAAATATGCCGATGGCTGACCAAAAAAAGGTGACCTTACCCCCCCCCCCCAACGGAACAAAATGTCAAATTTTAAAATTTCGAGACAAAAACAAAAAAGGGTCATCTTACCCCCCCCCCCCCCCCCCCCCCCCCCTCATCATGCCAAGAATATCTTCATTTTTTGTACATTCCCTTGAGGAATATTGAACATGTACATATCAAGGGCAGGAATACATCTCATTTTTGAGCATACATGTATGTACAATGTACTTGTACAATGTACATGTACATACACCTACATTTATTTTTGGGGCGAGGTTTCCTTTTATACTCTATTTATCACATTTAGGAAACATTCCACATTGTCATGTGGCAATCACCTTTTCTCTTTATTCATGGTTTTCATTATAATGTCATCCAATAGTGGAATAGATTTTAAAAAATTCTCTTCCTACATGAACATGTAGTATTCTTGTGAATCAATGTACAGTTTATTTATAAAGTGATTCTCAAAATACATACATGTAAAATGTAACTGTAGCAGGGATTGAAACATTGAGAATGATGCTATTCCTACAACATCCTCCATTAATGATCATCAAATTAAAGGTTATTGTTACATTCGATCTAAATTGCACTGGAATTTTACATGGCGACATTGCACATTATTTAAAAGTGAAAAAAATTGCTCCAATTGTCTTTTTTGTTTTATTTTTATTTCAAGTTTTAATTTGAATAGTCCCTCTTGTGCCATATTCTATATGATAGATAAAGACAATTCTACATAGAATTTTAGAATGAACAATTAATTAAGGCTTTTATGGAAAGAATTTCTTCCAGAATTCTGACAAAGCTTATCAATAATGCTTGTCAACAAAAAAAAGAGTAATTTTCTGTCTTGACATTAGCTGGTCACACTGGCTGGCTTTAAATTATTTTTTATATCAAATTAAAATTAACAAGATATTATGGAAAGAATCTATTTGGAAGTGAAAGAAAATATATCAAAAGTACCATTTCATTTCAGTACAAAATAGAATGATTGATTCAAACGTGGTTAGTGCCATACATGTCCAAAATACATTGGGTTTTTTTTAATACAGAATATAATTTTAGAATCTACATTGACTGAAATTTAGGTACATGTACACCTGTACATATGACAGTGATGAATTGTTTCTTTTTCATAATTCAGCCATCATTGATTTGACTTGCTTTTCTGAACATATTGATGCATTATTACTTCATCATATATTTGTCAAAATCTAATAGTAAACATACAGTATACAGTGTATAATATATATTAAACAGACCTGTGTAATGTGTATTATTGTTTATTTATAATTGTATAAAATCTTACCCGTCATATGTTTTCTCATATTAGATCTTGACAATCTCATTATTGGCCTCAAGATTTTTTTCTTTTTTAATTTTAATCTGTCAATGCCAAGAACTACAGTTTTTTGGGGGATTAAAAATGATTATTTTTCTCATTTATATCAATTTTAAATGAATAAGATCATATGGAAGGAATGCACTGAAATGTCTTGTTTTAAAACCATTTAATTCCAGTACAAACAAATGTTAGATTAACAAGTGATCAGTGCAATAAATGTCCAAAAAAGGCAAAATACATGTACATGGTATTTTTAACACAGAATATTATTTTAGAATCACCTGTTTTTACTCATAAGGTGTTGTCAATCTTATTATTTGCCTCCATTTTTTTTCTTCACTTTCACCTGTCCCTTTCTTATCATCCACAATTGCCAATTAATTGGTTTTCTCGCTTTGGCTTTTTGTAATTAGCCATCACTGTGTGTGTACTAATGATTGTGCAGCCTTGATGCGTGCAAAGAGCTTTCACCTCACTAGCCTAAAATATCAGACCCTAGCTGTGTTATCAAAATAATTATGATTTTCAATGTGAAATGTGACTTTCTATTTGTTTGGTAATCCCAGTACGGTATGAATTTTCATTTCAGCAGTTTAGATTATTTATTGTTGACATTATGTACACTGAAGCACAATTGTTTGCCCAGTTACAGTACCTCTTTTAAAATGTTAATTATTAATCCCATAAAAGGTGAAAGAAAAACATGATCTGACTGACATACATGTATGCCATAAACATGTTTTTGTGTAAATCATAATGCTCTTGATGTGCATGAGTAAAGATGGCATTACGGATGCATTCGATCCCCACACACTGCCCCCTTTTCTTGAGCCTAATCATTATGCATTGTCAAGCACAGACTACCATACAGGCTTTACCCAATTGAATTGAATCCATACAAGGATCATGCGTTGCAACTACCACAACCTGTTACTGCGTTGCTTAGCAACGTACAGCTACTCTCACAATGGATTCCTCCACGTACACAATGGGACAGGGTAATGAGCCCTTGTGGTGCTGGCTTGTGTCTGTGGCTGCTTAGGCCTGAACAAAGTAGAGTCATGGGTTACACTGTAATATTTATCTGTTTGGTGTAGCTGGTTTGGTGATTAGGAATAATAGATGGGTATAGAGCAACAGAGTCAGAGTGTAATGGAAAATGAGAAAAGGTTGGATGGGGGAAATGACTCCAATGTAGATGACATATAGCCATTTAAACAAGATAACATACAGTAATATTTATCCCGGTATCTGTTTGGAGCTGGTTTGGTGATTAGGAATAAAAGATGGGTATAGAGCAGCAGAGTGTAATGGAAAATGAGAAGAGGTTGGATGGGGGAAATGACTCTAATGTACAGTACATGACATAGCCATGATAAACAAGATAACATACTACTATGAAGTATAAGAGATAGAGGGAGGGTGGGAGGGTGAGAGAGAGAGAGAGGAAAAAGAAGAAGAACTGAACAGTAAATAAAATGGTGGGATTAGGGAAAAAGGATGATTCTATGAAAAGGAGAGTGACATTTTCTATATATTTAAAGAACGGTTCTTGGTTTACTTCATTTAGTATTGTTTATTAATGAACATCCATTGAAGGTTTATGATTATGGCTCAATAATATTACGTTTACCAATATAAAACTACCTGCATGTGCCCATTTACTGTACATGTATGGAAATACTTTCATTTATAAACAAGTTTATTAATTTCTGGTAACAAAATATTATTTAAAAGAGTAACAAGTAAAATATTTACTTATCTTTTAAAGCTATCAAACACTTCTAATGTACATGTAGATTATTACATAAATACACCTACATGTAGGTGGCTGGCCTATCCCATATGCATGTCCAGAATGTTACAGTTGTAAACTCTATTACTAAGGGAGCCATAACATATTAATTACTGCAGCACAAGCTACATGTACATGTACAGTACTGTACATCTGCAAGATGCAGCTATTTAAAAATCTCTGGTTTTAATAAATATATTGCCTATTTTTAGTGACACTGTAATAATATGTATGCACTGTAAGTGACCATGTAGCGTGATGTTTGCTCATCAAATATAAATTAAGTGAAAGTCAATACACATGAGTCGACATGACAGTGTGCCTAGTACTGCCTAGTACTAATACTGTCTAGCATCATAAATTAAAGGTTTGACTGAAATGTAATCCAGCTCAGGTGGCTCATTTTCATCAGCAAAATTGCTAAACTTTGATCTTCTAGAATGTTTTATTCTTTTTTCCTTTCATATTAGAAAACAATGCAAGAGAAACTGGTTAGAATTAATGTATTATGACAATTTTGAAACATTGCATACTACATAAATTTATGTAAATTATGAAGAATAAACATACACACTGTGTACATGTACAGTACAGTATGTAACTTAACATTTCATTGACAACCTATAATGTGACTAGGGATCAAAGAACCAATCTTATTTTTTGTTTGACTGGCAGGAATATTAAAATCATTTTATTTGAAATTAACTGTGAAAACCACATTTTCTTAAAGTATATGTAACAATATTCATTTCATATAAATGTACATGTAGTTGTATGTTTTATTCACTCAACATCATAAAGGCACAACGGGGCATGACATTAATTTGGCAATGTTCATACATAAAATTTAATACAAAATCTTGGGCATATGAAAGATTTGATCAGTATCAATTACACCAAGAAAATGAAATACATCCTAAAGCACAGATCTCCTTAAAGATATTATTTGTGTAATCTTATATGTTCAGATTATATTCTAATCCTGCCTAATTAATTGACTCTTTCAGTGTACTTTGTAATTATTCTGTGTTACAACTGTAAATGCAATACAATGTACATGTACATGTAGTTACTTGTATCAATGTTGCATTGAGAATAATCAGTATTAATGTGTTAATATTCATGCTTGAGTTAGTGAATTGACTTCAGTACTTGTTGCTAAAAAATATGTACAGTATGTTGTGGGATATACATGTATGATGTAGTTCTGCAGCTACATGTACTACATGTACATTGTACATATTAGCGTAGAACATCCAAGCATTCAACCATGTACTGTATGTTGTGGATCTTACAATTGGAACATACTGTACAATGGTTTTTAGTATTAAAGCTACAAATCTATTTGAAGGTTATCCATCGCTTTACGAGCTTGATCGTTTTTGTTAACTTTATCTCTTTTTTCCCTCTTTTTTCTCAGTTTCTTACATGATTTTTTTTTTCTTTCTCTTTGTCTCCCCCTGCATATGTATCTCTCTCATATTTGTATGATCCAATTTTGTATCACTTTCCTCTTTTACATGTATAACTTCTCTGTAATAAAATTCTTCAAAAATAATTGTCTGTGTTTATAATCTATATGACACGTACATGTACATGTCCATGTACATTGTAAATGTATTTGAACTTCATAAAGTTGAATCTACCTTTCTTGTTTTCTTTGCAGGCCACCCATCCAAATATGACCCAACGTTTAAAGGACCCATAGAAAAAAGGTAAGAAATACACATGTTTTTTGTAACAGTGCGTTCAAAGTGTTTTTGGCCTCTTGCACCATATTTCCTTATAAATTATGTTCCTTGGGTGGGTGGGGGGGGGGGGGGGTAGGGGGCTGGTTAGCATATATACAGTACCCTTTTCAAAATTGTTGAACTACATGTGGCTCTTTTCTATATATTCCTTTGAACAACATTAACTGCTCCCGTTCCCCCCCCCCCCCCAAAAAAAAAAAAAAGTAAGAAAGAAAGAAAATTAAAAGATTTTCTTTGCCTTGAAACATAACTTGCTTTAAATTTGAAAATTGAATCAATATTTCTAACTTTAGACAGTATTTAGTGTCTTAAAGGTAATACAAAGTTTTGGGAAATTTTGGAAATTGGGTGGATAATGATTCTTTAAAATGTTGATACATTTGGATGCCCCTGTGATCGATGTACAGTGTAGTATAAGCACTGGAAAATTTAGCCCCTAAAACACTTTCTGCTTTCAAGAAAATTTTTAATAAAATTTACCGGTGCTCCCGGTAAATGTTGATGAATTTCAAATAGCGCCTACGGCAATACAACAGTAGCTGCAACCATGAAAATCTCAGAAGATGTAGTTGTGATATATAATTTCAAAACGAGAATAGCTAATCAGTCGATTTTAGTCAAGAAACATTGTTTTATAGCTCAATTAATATCTTGAACTTGAGAGGGAGCTATACAACATAAAGAATTTATTATCTACAATTTCATAACTTTCATAATGATCACTGAATATTGTAGGATCGCATATGCTTCCAATAGAATTATGCTGTATTTGCTTAAATATAGGGTTATAAATCTCAAAGCCATCAGATAGTTTGTTGGCCTTTGCTGACCTGTACCATGTACATGTACATGTATGTATTATTAAGTTTATATAAAGTTCATCCTAACTTACTTTCTAGACTTGGTTATAAGACACTGTTTACATGAACATGTATTTGTTGATTTTCTAAAAGACTTTTAGTTCATTGTGGATATTGAAAATGTTCACTAAGAATTATAATACAATTCTTGTAGGATCTGCTTTTACCATGATTTGTTGTAAAACTATCTCCTATTCGACTATATTTGAGTGCATAGTGGATATTGAGAAAAGACTTCAACAAATTGTACAACATGTACAGATCATGGCATTTGATATGATGAAGAACTTTGATTTAATGTAAACATCACATAATTGTAAACAATGAATGCTAAGAAGTTTAACTTTTTTTAAAGTGCCTTTTTTATTTTCTCTTTCTTGCAGGGGCTGTACAGATGTGATCTGTTGCATTCTTTTCATAATATGCATTGGTGGTCTGGGTGTAGTGGGCTACCTTGGTAAGTGAATGTACATTATTCATGTTTTTTTTAATAAATTAGGTTAAAAGATTAGAAGGGAATTGTGTGTAACAATCTGCAAGGTTTGGAAATATATGTGACTTCAGAAGGTCATGGCAACTGAACAACTAAACTTAACATCCCTATTAAAATGTAGTACTTTAATAGTAAAAGAAGAAGATGTATGTAGCAGTAGTAGTTGTGATAGTAGTAGGACTATTAGTATAATTTGTAGTAGTAAAAGCAGCAGTAGTAGTAGTGGTGGTAGTGGTGGTGGTGGTGGTAGTGATGGTAGATGTAGATAGCCAGGGAGAGGCTAAGAGAGATGGATAAATAGAGAGATCTATATACACTGTACATGTATATGATATTAAAAGGACAGAGGTACAGAGATGTACAGAGAGAGAGAGAGAGGGAGAAAGGAAAGAAATATGTGGAAATGGGGAAAGAAAGAAAGAGAGAGAAAGAGATGAAAAATATACCACGGAAGTCGACACATAATCAATGGCCTAGCTGTCATACATGTACATGTAGGTATATTTTGTTAGTGTTGGGATAAACCTTAGAAAAAACTCCAGACATGCACCTCTCAGTCTTTGCCCTCATTCCCACCAGGTATATCTTTGTCAATTTTCAAAAAAAATTCAAATTGAGTTGTGACTGAATATAGATACAGTGTTTGTTGAATTATAATGTAATCAACCTCTTCTTCTTTCAGCCTGGACCCAGGGTAATCCCATTAGTCTCGTCAAACCAACAGACAGTGTGGGGAATATCTGTGGCTACTCAGATACAGTCACGTAAGTCATTTATATGAATTGTGGGGTACCACAGGGCACAGTTTTAGAACCATTTTTTTTTTAATTGAACACACTTTATACACAAACAATTTCACGGTGGAATCAGTATGTTTGATTGATTGAAGAATTTTTTCATTGAATTTTTAAATTTCATTCTGTCTGTCCAAAGACTGTATTTTGATGGGTAAAATACAATGTACATGATTCAAAAAATGACAATAGAATATTCGAACAGTTCAGAAAATGTTTATCAATTAATATCTAAAAATAATAGCATTAATGATAAGTGTTATCATTAGAGTATCTTATAAGTGAATAGATTGCAATTGTACCTACAGCCTGTACATATACAACTTTTCATTGATGAAAGATTATTCTTTTTTTTAGTACTAGAGAAATTGTTATCTTCACTTAAAAAATAATTATCATAAGAGTAGAATTAATACAAGTTCATTGAGATAGAGAAGAATTGATGAATATACGTTATTAAAATATATACATGTACAGTGTTTATTCTTTATAATGTACATTATAAAGAATAAACACTGTATATATATCAATAATGTATATTCATTTAATTCATCAACAGATATATAACATCCACTTTTTATCTCAATTAGACATATTTTTGTTTTCTATTTAAAACCAAATGTATTTAGATCTAGTAGGTATTTTTATTATCGGTTTTAAAGTGTAATATGATGTACATGTATTAAGAGCCACATTCTTTTACACAGAATTTATGTTTTTCTAGCTCTCAATCTGCAGATGATATATTATTCGTACTCGGAAAGATATATATGTTTATACTTATATATGTCTATATTTTTTTTTTATACTAAATGCTTCTATCACACAGAGACAAGCCATATTTGTACTTCTTCAATTTCCTTGATTGCCTGAGCTACTCAACTCTCCTCAACATCAAATGTGCCACCACACAGGTATGTGTATCTTCTGCAAAGAATCCCCCCCCCCAAAAAAAAAAAAAAAATGTGTTTGAAGACCAATATTGATAAAAGAATACATAATTGGGTTTCTGTTGTACGCAGAAAACTTCAATTCCTTATAGTTGACTTCAACACATTTGTTTTGAAAATCCTTGCAGAAATCCTCTTTCACATTATGATACAATTTAAGTGAAATCCTTAGCGTTTTAGAGCCCAATTTTTTCAAAGTTGCTTATTCTAACACCAGGTGTCACAATGGTAATGCAAATTTTAAATTTCATAATCCAATCCTGTTGAAATATTACCCAAAACTTTGTATTACATTTAATAAGAAAATAAAAGAAATATATCGAATACACTGTAGTAGATACATGTATGTACCAGTATACATTCATTGTAGATTCATTTGCACACATCCTTTTGCAATATGATGCATTGTAAATTAATCCTACCTATATTTAAATTTCCTCTTGCAGATATGCGTGTCGTCCTGTCCGAACTATACTGCAGCCCCGTATACATCGGTAGCTCTGAGCCTGGCTGACAATCTCCCTCTTGATATATCACTCATCAATTGGGATAACTTCATCTGTGACTATGACTTTGACCCTCAAGCAGAGTACTTGACCTCAGGTGGAACCTATGTAAGTCTTTGAACTTTGACCTCTTCTAACTGAGCCCTCTTTCATAAAACTGGTTGTCAATGACGAATCCTATAAAGTTCTTTGTTTTCGGCCAATCAAATGCAACAATTGCAATAAATGTGGATATTGACAGCAAGATGGTTATACAAGTGTGATAAGTAAACTTTGAGTGTCAGAGTGCAATCCAACCCTTGTAATAAATTATTTGTATGAATGCAGAAAAGTAAGCAAAATAGATTGGCAAAAATATACTCCATGAGAGCTAGTATACCTTACAATGAGGATATCTGTTTTGAGCCAGTAATAAAAAGAGTAGCCACTCATAGTCCAAATACATTGTATTTTTTATAATCATGGTCATATTACAAAATGTGTCATTTTTATTTTTGCACGGACAATATAGGTGATGCATTGGGTTATTGAAATTGCTGAAGTTGATATAACACATAACTGATATATTCTTTCAAAAACAGTTGAGAAGAATTGTGAATGACATCTCACATATTTAAATCATCCATGTATTAGTTAGTAAAAATTGAAGATGTTTTCCTATTGATTATCATCACAGGAAGGTTCTGATGGACTGGAGAAGATGTTTGAAGATGACAAGTGTGCGTCATATGTGATAGCTCAATCTCCATGTAAGTAGCATGTCCAAGCACGCTCAATGTCTGGAATTTACAAAGGAGGTTTAAACCTCCAAGGAGTGAGAAGGTTAAAACCTCATATATTGGAGGTACAGTCAAACCTGCTTTAGTGACCACCTGTCTACAAAGACCACCTGTCTACAACAAGCACATTTGTTGTTTCCCTTGAAAATGGTTTCTCATTGAAACATGTACTAAAGGAACCTGTCTACAAAGACCACTTTTTGTGTTTCCCTTGGGCGGTCGCTGTAGACAGGTTTGACTGTACTTGTATAAACCTTAAAGGCGTATATTTGTGTGACATTCTACTAATACAGTTAAACCTGATCGAGGACAGTCAATGTTCAAGAAAGGACAATTTAGATTAGACTGGGCCTCTGCCTAATTTCTTTTGTTAACATGAACTTGGGACTAAAATAAATTGTAGAAGAATAAGACCTATAGGCTTATCCAATGAGCAGGTAGCATACGCTTACAGATGCCTCTTTCATTCCACTATGGATGGTTTAGGTCATTTTTAAAATTTAAACCTTTTTGTAAACTCAAGCCTATAGATTTATTATAATTTTATTGTGAAATTCATGATAATTTTAAAGTTATGTTGATTTTTTTCCCCCAACATTTTTTAAAGTTCATCAACACAACATTGAAACATATTCAAAACATAGAAAATCTACTTGAAAACAATTACAAAATATGTACTATAACAATTCAATTTAAGAAGTCTATAACCACCACTTTGGTAAAACTTTGCTTGGAGAGTTCTTCACTAACATCTAACCTCAAGTGACTGTCAGTCAGTATGGGGTTTTTGTCAAAGTAAAGAAAACATGTTTTCCTTTACCTAGGTCATACATGTAACTATAAGCCCCAAATACAGTCAAACCTGCTTTAGTGACCACCTGTCTACAAAGACCAAATTTCTTGTCTCCCTTGGGTGGTCTTTAGAGACAGGTGTCACTTTTTTATTTAGTGAAAATGCAATATACTCATCAAATCTTATATGTTACATTCCTTGTTTGATTGATAGATCTGGATCGTTGTATCCCGTCTTTCCTTGTTAACTCTCTGAGCACCGTGACAGAAGTTTTCTCTGAAGACGAGTACATTCTTACCGGCCCTGGAGACTCTAACAACATCACATCTAGCAATGCTGGAGAGCTCTTTGAAACGTAAGTATCTTGTTAAAGGGATCGGGTAACTTTGTCTCAGATTCTGAAACAAAATCCTGGATTTAGCTCATGCTGCAATGATAATTATAGACCTTTAGGTCAGTCAGGAACCCCATGACTTTTACAAGCCGATGGCCTGTCTGATTATCAAGATATTTATGTTTTTTTTTTTTTTTAATTTGTTTTATTAATGTAATGCTTCCTGGGAGGAATTTTCAATAGTTTGAACATATTTGTGGCTTACACCTAGTAAATAATATTGAAGCCACAAATATGTTCAAAGATATTTATGATTGAAAATCAAAATTTCATTTTGCGTTTGCCTAACGGTATAATACCGTTAGGCAAACGCAAAATGAATACCGTATCAATACCGTATTGATAACACTACAGTCTATTGGGGAAAATGAGTATATAAAACCTGTCACTCAAAGATTTTTTACTTTTTTGAGGCACTTCATGATCATTTTGAAGCCCAAATTTGTTAAGGCCGGCTTCAATATTACACCATATCACAGACACTGATAACACGTAGGGCCATGCATCTCAGATTTAACACTGTGAAACATTGCCTTTAAAGCCCTTACAAATCTCAATACCCTGCAAAAGAAACTTTTCTTTTGTCGATATATCCAAGGTATTGTGCTTTATGATTAATAATTATAATACATGTAGCTACATATCATGCATATCTCCATATCCCAGGGGATGTTCAAAGGTCATACAAAGTATTGATTTTACCCTGTCTTTAGCCCAGCTGCACCAAGATGCTGGGACTCTCCAAAGAATTACTTCCAACTATATGCTACACCTGGGTGGAGAGTGGCAAATGTACATTAATGTCTTGCCAATTAAAGGAGTGCTACGGATGTGATCAGCCCTTCTATTGGTTTCCTTTAAAGCCTGTTTGTACTACTTGTAGCTACTTGTGCTCTCTATAAAGCAAACATTGCCTAAGCATTACCAGTTGGTTCCCCATGATCCCCTTTTTGTTTTGTTAATTGAGAGCTGATTTGATGAGAAAACCACCTGTCAGTGACCATGCAGGGAGGTCTAATCCCTCCCGGCCAAACAAGTGCAGACAGGCTTTAAAATAGGTGTAAAGAATGTTGGTTAAAATATGTCCCAACAACTAAGGTCGACTCTTCCCTTTTAACGCTTCCAATTTCCCCATGACCATCTTCTCTGTATTCTTCCTTTCCCCCAGATCTGTCAATCTCATCCTCAATGTCTTTAACCTGATAGAGGTTATCTATCAAGATGTTTTGACATCCTGGTACCTCATCTTGGCGTAAGTATATGAAGATTTTAATTCCGAAAGGAGCTAAATCCATTTTTTGTAACTTTGGAGAAAAAAGAGTTTTGTTTACCAGATTTTGTACGGGCGTCTAAGCAAAAGTGATATTAGAAGGTGCATTTGTTCATAATTGCGGTAAATACTTTTGTTGAAAGAGGGTTATTTTAAGTGAAGAATGTTCTGATATCAATAACTCAATTTTCATCAAAAGTGGATTTAGCTCCTTTTGGAATTGAACTCTTCATATGTATATCAATCTCACTAATATTGTAACAAATAATAAAAAATCAAAAAAAAAAAAAAAAATCATTTTTTAGGACTGAGTAAACAATTTTCAACCGATGTGCACCATGTCAATTCAAATAGAATTAAAGTATTTATAAGATAATATCTCGTAGTGCTGAAATTCAAATCTGCAGATTAAAAAAGGATTCTAATAAGAGTGACCAAAATCTTTTTTCTGATTGTGAGTTCCTTGACACTTCTGGGCCCTGTTGCTTAAAACTTACCATTGATGGTAACTTTGCCATCAATGACAACTACCATGGTGACAGGGCTCCACAGCCAATCAAAATCAAGGTTACCATGGTAGTTACCATTGATGGCAAAGTTACCGTCAATTGTAAGTTTTGTGCAACGGGGCACTGTATTAGTAAAGCTGATTATAATGTTTTATTTTCTTAATCCACTGATTTGCTTTTATGCTCCCTGAACCCAATGAAAGGCCAATAGTGTCTTTTATGGGGTCAAGAAACTTTGTCACCTCATCCAGATACTTTGTTAAAATTTACATTTTTCATTTCATATCATTGTTATTTCACAAACCACGAAAACTATGACTACTATATTTATCATATGGTAGATTATGTAATAAAACATGAAATGGTAGGATGAATATCTATGCATCTACACATCTCCCTTAGATTACATGATCAATCTCAAACTTTGTATTATTATCTTCTTTCAGTGGCATGGGTATCGGCATGTTGATATCTTTTATCTTCATCATCATTATGCGTTGGTTGGCCGGTGTGATCGTCTGGTTCTCCATCTTTGGCCTGTACGCCGTCCTAGGAGTGGGTGAGTAACACAGTCAAACCTGGGGGTGTTTCACAAAGATCTGAAGTCAAACTTAACTCTAAAGTTGGACTTAAAAATGATTTAGAGCCATTTGTAGCCTTATAATGAAATATATTCAAAAACATAAATTCAATTATTTTAGACTTTTCATAAATTCCACATCAAGAACATGAAATCTCCCATGATAATAGAAAATATGAATGACCTGAATCAACATTTTATGCCTTTTAAAATAACTTTTACAAAATATTTTCAGAGATGCTAACAGCTCTCCATAATTGTTAAGTCCAACTTAGAGATAAGTTCAACTTAGGATCTTTGTGAAACACCCCCCTGTTAATGATGACCACTCAAATGATGCAAGAACAGTGTGATTTATTGCAGCATTAAAGTGAGGTTATTTTACAATGCCCTTTTAAGGCTCTATTGAAAGATTTGGCATGGTGACACAGTTTCCAATAAAAGTTTGTAGGACAGTGAATTAACCAAGAAAAACATAATTGAAAGGTTCCTCAATAAAATGAAATAAAATGATAATTCAGGGTATTTCCCTTAAACTTTGCTTAAGAATGTAAAAATAAAAATAAAAAGAGAAGATAGTGAATGATAACTTTTTAAGCCCCACTGTAGTACTTATAGCTACATGCGCCCTCTAGTAATAAACAATGCCTAATCGGTGCCTGTTGATCCCCATGATCCTCTTTTTCTTATGTTAATTGAGAGCTGATTTGATGATATAACCACCTATCAGTGACCTTGCAGGGAGGTCTAATCCCCCTGGCTAAACTAGTACAGACGGCCTTTAATTAGAAGCTTCCAGTGTACAGGTATCTATGTAATGCAATGAAAGGTAGATTTATATCTCTTCCAACCGCTTTCATGTCTGTTTTCTCTGTTCTTCTCTGATCAGGTATCTACTACTCCTATTACATGTATAAGAGCCTTGAGGGGGTAGATGGAGCTGACGCTGCTCTCACATTCACCTCAAACTTGTCCAGTTATGCCAGGCTTCAGACAACATGGCTTGTCATCGGTAAGTTCAACAGAACGTCTCAACTCTTAATATGTTGAGAGAATTTTTTTTTTTTTTGGGGGGGTCGTTTGATTGGATTAAGATATACTGCAAATACCTCAAGTGTTGGACATATTTTGGGAGGTGTAATAAATGTGTGCTGACTTGGTTGGCTACATGCATTTTGATTCAAGTGTCTCATTTCTGAATGTGACCTGGCACCACAAAACCACCAAAATTCACTAGATATGATATTTTTTTTAGTTAAGGTCGATTCTGAAAGAGGAGATTCTCCACTTTAAAATTATAAGGAACTAGTTTTTCCTAGCCAGATTTTGTTTTTAAAGAGAAGAATGTTCTTGAGAAAGTTACCGGTACTGTAGAGAAAAACAAAAGGTTTTAAGTTTTTTGTTTCGGGGGGGGGGGGGGGGAATGTTTGTATTAGTAGTAAACCAATAAATGAAATGGAATGAAATGAAACTACTCTCACATTAAATCATTCCCATTTGATTTCAAATCAACTAAGAAAAGCTAAGAAAGATAACCAACCATCTTTTTCAAGACTATACCAACAGTCCTTTTCAGGACTACACACCCTCAAGAAAGATTACCAAGAGTCCTTTTCAGGACCCCTCAATCCTCCTCTCTCTCTCACATGGTGCACCCGCAAGCCTACTGTATAACTAAGAAGATTGTTCTTTTGACCTTTCCAGGTATCATCCTGTCTGTGGTGCTAGCCATACTCCTTCTGATGACACTGTGTCTCTGCACTCGCATCCGTATTGCTATCTCACTCATCAAAGAAGCAAGCAGGTAAGAGATATAATCTTCACTTTAATACTTAAAGGTAATACAAAGTTTTGGTATGGGGTCATGAATTTGGTTCAAATGAACATATTGGAAGCATATACGATCTTACAATATTCAGTGATCGTTGTCGCGGTCGAAATCGACTCTAAAGTTATGAAATTGTAAATAATAAACATTTTATGTTGAATAGCTCCCTTTCAAGGTCAAGATATTAATTAGGCTATAAAACAATGTTTATTGACTAAAATCGACCGATTAGCTATTCTCGTTCGGAAATCATATACCACAACTACATACTCTGAGATTTTCATGGTCGCAGCTACCATTATACGGCCGTAGGAGCTGTTTGAAATTTATCAAAATTTACCGGGAGCACCGGTAAATCTTTATATTCAATTTTTCTCGAAAGCAGAAGTGTTTTAGGGGCTAAAATTTCTGGTGTTTTTAATACATCCACAGGGGCATCCAAATATATCAAAATTGTAAAGAATCACTATCCACCCATTTTTCAAAATTTCCCAAAACTTTGTAATACCTTTAAGTGAAATATGATATGTACAGTCAAACCTGCTTTAGCTACCACCTGTATAGAATGTCCACCTGTCTGTAGAAACCACATTTTTTGTTTCCCTAGAAAATAGTTTCTCATCGAAACATGTACTAAAGGAACCTGACCATAAAGACCACCTGCCTGTAAAGACCACTTTTCTTGTCTCCCGTGGGTGGTCTTTATAGACAGGTTTCACTGTAGTGTTTAGTTCTGGAAGGAATTAAATCCTTGTCAATTGATTAAAAATCATTACCCTTGCTTCTCTGCTGACAAAATGAAACTAATAAGTATGAGCAAAGAAGGCTGTGCTAGAAATGATTTTATGCGCTCCTTTGTCTAAATTTGGAAATGTATAAAAAGTGTATTAGGATAAATGCTGATCAGAATGATATGCCTTGAAGATTTATAAGATATATATCTGTTTTCTTTTTCTCCCAGGGCGATTGGGCACATGATATCGACGCTCTTCTGGCCCATCCTTCCATTCCTGCTGGAGCTGATCGTTGTGGCGCTGTGGGCTTGCATTGCAGTGTATCCTTCACATATGCTAAACTTATAGTAGGGTTCAAAACTATAAAATAAACAAAATTATAATGGAAGTGCCATAAAGAAATCTTGTTTATTAAATGAGTGGTACAGCAGATAATAACACATTTAATGTGTGAACTCGATGGAAGGTGTTTTTTCATGAATTTAGTTGTTGACATTGTAGAGATCGTGAACTGTTTTGTACAAACCCACGAAGTGTCATGTTGCTGGGGTCCACTGCTCACTTCAGGGCTCAAGAATTCTGATATGCTCTCTGGTGCAATCTGAGCTATATTTTGGAGCATTTTCTAATGTTAAAGATATAAGCTTGGTTGAGAATAAATTTAAACCTGTAATTTCGGAACTCAACCCTGTAGCTGATTTGCAAACATTATTTCAAAGTTCAAACCTGTCTCTGGTACATGTCATTACCTATATTTGATTACCCTGCTCTGTTTTGAACCAGTATCTGTCAGAGTTAGGGTATATATATACCGAGAGCTGTCCCTTAGATAAACTCACATTTCCCTATTGATCAGCCATGTTTGAAAGCCTTAATTCCAGTCTCTTGACACAGTTACCTGGCCACATCACATCAAGCCATGTACGCAGTGTACAACGCCCCGTCAGACTTTGGCATCGAGAACGGCACAACATGCGAGATAGCTGTAAGTATCTTAAACCTGCCTAGGAATCTTTTGTTCTATGTTGTTTTTATGATTTTGTGGTTCATAAATCAAAAATAGCATATTTTCTTCAAAAACATGCACATTTTGTCTTAAATAGTTCTAAAAGGATTTGACGTACGCTATTTTGTTGATAATACAAATATATACTTACTCATATGTAATCATACTTTTTATGCTGAAAATAATAGAAATACCCTTTGTGGTCGAGTGGCTTAAGGCGCTTGACTAAAGATACGAAGGTCGAGGGTTCAAATTCCGACATGGCACTAATATCCTTTGGCAAGATATTTACCTTATGCTACTCTCCACCTAGGTGTTAAATGGGTACCCGGTAGGATGCGAAATTTCATGTGGTTGGACGAGCAAATGTGCGCTTGTAAAATTGCGAATGGCTGGAATGCTCCTCAGGGAGTGGAAAATGTGTATACATTGTGTGCGGGTAAGCCTGAATCCGATGACCGGCGTAATAATGTATCTGTAAAGCACTTACGCACATCGTTGGATCGATGTATTGAGCGCTATATAAACAAGGAAAATTATTATTATTATTATTAATAAGTTTTATGAAGGATGGTCTTGATCACTCACTTGGACTCTATGATTGAATTTGTATATCTATGCAGACCTTTGCGTCCAACAACACCACAGCCACCTGTGGGTTCCAGGAGTATGCTCTCCCGTCCTACACCATCTACCTACAGTTCTACAACCTCTTCATGTTCTTCTGGTTGGTCAACTTCATGATAGCCCTTGGTCAGATCACCCTGGCCGGAGCCTTTGCCTCCTACTACTGGGCCTACACCAAGCCACAGGACATCCCTGCATTCCCTCTCTTCAAGTCCTTCTATAGGTCCATCAGGTAAAGGATTTTGAGAAAAGAGGGTTGTTGTAACCATTGACATATTGCTTCGGTTTCTGAGGAAAATTCAATATTTGTGAAGTTTATATACAAAGTTTTATTAAGGAATGCCCTTTTTTGTCTTCATAATTCCCCAGAAGACTTCTCTTTGATTGATTATTTGGTTAACTTTGTTGACAAAAAAGGTGCTAGTTTTTTTTTTTAATTTTTTTTTAAATTTTTTTTTAACTTTACCTACATGGGTGGAGTGGGATGCTATTTTGAAGTGTTTTATTTAAAACAGAATTAAACTTTGACACAGAAGTAGACCATACTTCTGTATGGCTTATATTATTATTATATTACCCTAGTTAATATTGACATGACTTTATTTATTTGCAATCTTTGCGATTTATATATTCAATAAAGATTAATTGATCAGTGTTGTAAAGTTGTATCCAATTAGTCATTTAATAATTGCTTGTACTGTCATTTTGACTGGAGAGATGAAGCCATGGCACCGCACTACCTTTGGCAAGGCATTTATATACATTTGCCACTCTCCACCCAGGTGTTAAATGAGTACTGGTAAGAAGGAATTCCTTGAATGCTGTGAGCACCACAATCAGTAGCCTAGCTTATGTCGGGGGAAATATTGAAGCCCCTTGAGCACCTTGCATGGTGGGTATGTGCCCAATCAAAATATGCAATATTATTATCATTATTAATATTATTATTCCATCATCAGGTACCATCTTGGTTCCATTGCATTTGGATCTCTCATCATCGCTATCATCCAGATCATTAGAGTCTTGCTGGAGTACGTAGAGCAGAAACTCAAAGGTGAGCTCCACATACACGCTTTTTAAAGTTTGGTTTGATATTTCTTTGTTTCATACGCATCAGATACCTTCAACATTATTTGAAATATGATATGTGACAATAATATACATGTTCTACATGTTGTTAGAAAATTTCATGATTTCACTCTCAAATTAAAAAAGAGCTTTTATGTTCGTAACAGGTATTTTCAGCAGTGACTTATACATGTATTTCTCCAATCGATACACGTGTATTGTATCAAAATATATTTCTCATTAAGCAACATGCATATTACAACTTTCACAAACACATTGCTTTATTTTTAGAGATATTTACCAACATATTTAATGTCATAGATGACAAAAAGAAAAGAAAAATTGTTTGTATGTTAACCCTAATGCCAGTTTATGTTTATTTTGGTAGCCTCTTGGCTGGGCAGGGGTAGATTTAGCTCCCATTGGGCTCTCTTAGGATTAACTGAATCACCACTGATGTATTGTATTTATATTTTATTTCATGTAGGCAAAACTGACAATGCCGTAGTGAAGTACATTATCAAATGTCTCAAGTGTTGTTTCTGGTGCCTGGAGAAGATCATGAAATTCCTCAACAAGAATGCATACATCCTGGTAAGTCACACTTCATTCTTACTCAGAAAATTTTGTTTTCATCTTCACATATAAAAATCTTTAAACATTTCAATTAGTTGGCTGTACAAAATGAACTTCTCGTGCACAACATTTTAAAAAAAAATTGTGTACATTTTTTTTCTCATCACAGACTGGCTTTAAATCCCTTCAATCTGTTGCCCAACTCCTCTGGAGCAATTTCCTTCTATTTCTCGGAAATAATAATTCACTTGACCACTTAAAAACATCTGGAACCATATGTTAACCCTTTTCCACTGGTTGTATATAGACCAATGGACAACATCTATCCCTTGGAAAAGCTGCTAGATGTATATAGATTGAGATTCAACTGTTATCTTCATTATCCTGATTGTGACGAGGAGTCAATAATTTTCATTTGTTTACTTAATGTATCAAATGTAAAAGGAAGCATTTAAGAAATCATATTATAATTCGCCCTGAAAAGAATCTAACAAACCTCATTTATTATAAACATACATGCCCATTTTATATTTATTTTTGTCTTCAGATTGCAATCTATGGGAAGAACTTCTGTACGTCAGCAAAGAATGCATTCTTTCTTCTCATGAGGAACATAGTCAGGTAAGATAAATGACTTGAAGTTTCCTGTTGTTCAAATAATTATGTTGTGCTTTGATTGATGTGTGTACCCTTCTCCATATATGAGAGAAAAAGAGACAGACAGACAGACAGAGAGAGAGAAAGAGAGAAGGAGAAAGAGAGAGAAAGTGGGAGAGAAGAAAGAGAGACAAACAGGGTGAGAGTGAGATAGAGAAAGAGACAGGGGGTGGGGGGGGGGGGGGGGGGGTATCGGTACAGTTTACAAACAGATAATTTGTGGTGCATGCCATTTTTCTAGATTTGTCTACATGATCCAGATTTGTGAAAGTTTCATGTATGCAAAGTATCCTGCATTTGCAAAACAAATCTTGCTGAAACAAGGGCTCCTGGTTGTGGTTGGGCAAAACCAATGTTTTAATACCCCCTACACTTGTTTTATTTTCGTGTATTATGCATGCCTTTCTTGTCAACGTTCTGAGATTTTAAAGAGTGAACTTTGAATCAGTTTCAAACTGATTGCTTATAGGTTTTGATAAGAAATCAAATTTTGGACGATAAACATGTCCAGATTTCAATGCGTTAACCATCAGATTGTTTTTGATATGTGATACAGGGTTGCAGTAGTCAACAAACTGACAGACTTTGTCCTCTTCATGGGTGAGTTGCTGGTGGTAGGATCAGTGGGCGTGGCTTCATTCTTCTACTTCACCAATCAGATCACCTTCATCTCTAACGTAGTGACGGTACCAGACCTCACCTACTACTGGATACCCATCATAGTAAGTAGTTTGTTTTACCTGACTGCTAAGAAAGCATGTGTATGTTTGTGAGTAAGCAACCAGAGGACCGACGGCTTTAAGTCCTCTCCGAGGGACTTGGTAATGAGGATTAATGCCTGACATAAGGGCACTAGCGCATCGGCTTAGTTTGTAACCCAGGAACCCTGGTTATGAGACCGCTGCCCTACCACTGAGCCGTTGCGTCTCCTTCAGAAGAGGGTAGAGGAGTAGAGGAATACCAAATCATGTTCTCATAGTGACCCGACAAATGCTATAGTAAAGCTAGCTGTAGCGACACACCCTTAGCTGCCAACCATTTCTATATTTGAGAAATGATTCCTATTTATTGGCCTTCAAGCTATTGTTTTGAACCCTAGACTCCTCTTTTTTTCAGAACTATTCTGTGTAAAAAGTATACAAAATAGACTATTCCAAATTTGCCTTGTGAGATTCCTAATTTAAGCTTTGAAGGCCGGGTTGGCAGGTATTTGTCAGGCTTTAATTTGCAAAGAAATAGGGTTAGGGTTAAGGTTGCGATTGAGCTGTAAGTTACGTTGAGGGTTAGGGTTATAGGGTTATATACATAATGTTTGGTCCATAGTTGAGATTAAGTATTTGGGACAGGGAAGGGAATTCAATGTGGAGCAGATGTTGTTGGGGCATGTATCATATAACCATTCTGGGCCCCATCTTACAAAGAATTGCAATTGATCCAAAGCAATCGCAAGTTCTCCAATCCAATTCTCCAAGTTTGCAGTCTCCCATCTCTCTTGTACATAGTTGCGATTGATATAAATTGAAAATAAGTTGCAATTGATATCAACTCTTTGTAAGAAGGGGCCCTGATATGGTTTGCTAACTTTGTTAAATCTAGCTCTTACCTGGGGGGGGGGGGGGGGGGGGGTTCACAAAACTTGTCATCAGTGATAAATGACAGTTTTTGTTATAAGCTACTGAAATCCTTGCTTCTGATTGGTTATCAGCAGATTTGTCACTGGTTTTTGTCATTTTTCATTGAAAAAAGGCTTTGTGAAACAGGTCCCTGGTTCTTGACCAGGCTGATCACTTTTTGAGGGACCCAGCCAAAACATGTTGAAAATAATGACACTCCAAACATTTTCAAACCTTGTCTTTAATTGACTTACATGTAAGTTAGCAAGCCATAATTTTTCTCATCTGCAATCAAAATGTCACATACATGCCAACTGTTCAGATTAAAGAGGAACATTCCTCTTTTTGGGAGAAGATAATTATCATTTTAATGCAGGTGTTCCTCTTCCTGTACAAATTTGTCTGTAGTATTGAATAGGAGAGTTAGGATTGTTCCTCTTTTTTTTGAAAATAGCATAATTTGTACAGATTTCTGATTTTCAAATGTTGGCATGTATGATGTCACATATTTTACCTCCACAGTGAGATGTATCCTTATCCTATTAGCAGCATAAGTTAATCATTAAGTCCCATGATTCAGTCAGAGATGTGCTCCCATGTATCAGTAGAGGTCTTGGTAATCTGATCTCCAAAATGATTTTTTTTTTAATTTCATTTATTTTTAAAATTTTTAAATAACAATGTTTGTCTGTTATTTGTTTACTTGCAGATTATTGTGGTCGGGACATACTTCATATCTGTCTGCTTCTTTGGCGTCTATGACATGGCTGTAGATACCCTCTTCCTCTGCTTCTGTAAGTAATCCTGTGTTGTAAGATGAAATGATGCTGATGATGGTAGTGGTGGTGGTGGTGGTATTGGTGGGGGTGGTGGTGGTGGTGGTGGTGATTATGATGATGATGATGATGATGATATGCTGCTGGTATTGATGTTGGGGATCAGTATTATGATGATGGTGGAGAGTATGATGATAGTGAGTGCATGAACAATAGAAATATTGGCAATTATAATTATAATGATGATAATAATGATACTAATAATTATGCTAATGATGACAATGATGCAGAAGACACATATAACAGTGATTTTGATGATGACAGCTAGCTAAACAAATGGTGACAAAAGTTATATTAAAAATCGTGATGATGATGATGACAAAGAGTAGAATAATTAGAATGATATATTTCATCAACGTTAGTCCTGTCTCATGCTTGTGATAAAGGTGATTTGGCAAAAAAAAAAAAAAAAAACCAAAATCAAAAGAACTTCCAAATTTGATGGTTTAGTTCATTCATTCATTATAAATACATGCTAGAAGGAGTCTTATCAATAAACCCTTGTTATTTTGTTGCTCTTCTTCACTCTTACAGTGGAAGATCTTGAGAGGCATGATGGATCAGCGGAGAAACCTTACTACATGTCCAAGGAACTCATGAACATCGTCGGCAAAAAGAACAAGTTCGGCAAAGGCAAAGATGAAGACGGCGATGATTAGACAGTTCCAACAATACTCTTCAAAAAGATTATTCAACAAGTAATTCATGTATTGAATAGAAGAAGAAGATGATTATTATGCATTCCTGGCAAATCATTGTCCCTGGATAGAAACAACTAGCAATTCTTAAAATGAATGGATGTACGTTTTTTAGTCTGGTCACTGACAAGAAATTTGACCTGGTCTTTTCAATGACCCTCTAGATATATTTTCCATCATATTTATTAAAATTAACTCCATTCGAGACTGAGAGAGGAAAACTTTCAAATCCTTTTCATTAATGAAAAGAACAAAGAAGCATTTATTAAAGATGAAATGATTTTGGTATCAAATATTAAAGACAGATTTTGTGCTAAAATGGCTGAAGAGAAAAAAATAAATTAAAAATAGTGCTAAGATGACTTGTCATATATATGTTTTAAAATTTCTTTAAAGAAGAAGAACAACATATAATTCTTATTATGGTTATGCATATATAGCTAATATGTACCATGTGTTCATTATATAAGGAAATAAAATGGATTCAAAGTTTTTATTCATTGGTGACATATTTTTATTGGCAATTTTTGTGCTTTTGAATAATTATCAGGGTGAGGATAACACTGGCTGATATGATGTGCTTTATACACATACAGATAGATGAGGCTTTTGAACGTATGGCAATTTTATGGAAAAATAAAGTAATGTAAAATAGGTTTACAGTAGGTTACAGTACTGTGTGTTTGTGATATTGAAAGTTGACTAGGCAATTGTATATTTGTAAGATCTCTTTTAAATTTGCGCTGATAACATTTCCACAAAAAAATCTTCCAAAATACATAAATATCCATATGTATTCCAGAATCTATGTACATGTTTATATTCCGACTATTTGATGAAGAATATTTAGTGAATTGGTTGATTGAGAGATCACAAGCTCACAATAGACTTTCCATGACAATGTGATGCATATTGATCAAGGGGGGTGGTAAACAAAGATCCTAAGTTGAACTTATCTCTAAGTTGGACGTAACACTTATGGAGAGCCGTTAGCATATTTGAACATATTTTTTGAAAGTTATGTTAAAAGGCATAAAATGTTGACACAAATCATTCATATTTTCTATTATCAAGGAAATTTGATGTTTTTGATGTGGAATTTATAAAAAGTCTAAAATACTTCAAGTTTTGCTTTTGAATATATTTTATTTTAAGGCTACAAATGGCTCTTTATAATGTCCAACTTTGTGTTAAATTCGACTTAGGATCTTTGTGAAGCACCCCATAGATTGATTTCTTAGATAAATTATCAGCTGCATTTGATAATAATTAATTATTTCAGAAAGTTCCCTGGCAAAGGTGAAGGGTCACAATGAATTTTGATCTACGGAGAAGTCAACTCTAAAATGTATATGTGTGATATTTTTGTATATTTGTATTTTATTCTATTTCAAAATCATGGAGAAAACCTGTGTACAGTAAGACTACTAATATTGGATTAATTGATAATATGAAATTTAGAAAGTCAAATTGTTGTCAAGTTACTTTTATTGAGGAGACACAATGCTCTACATTAATACTTGTACCTTAAACAAGAATTTTACTTTCAAAATTATTTGTAAATAGAAATGAGAGTTTACACAAATCGTCAGACTTCAAATATATTTGTATGTACAGTTAATATGAGATTGAATTAATAAGTTGTGTGTGTGCTGTACAGAATATATGTAACTTAACATTATCATGCACACGTAAGTCTAGCGATGGCAACCGTTTTCAAAAGTGCTGTTTTCTCTTTATTTAATTTAAGTATAACCACTCTGATAGGGAAAGAAGGTTTTAGTTCGTCTACGATCTTCCACCAATACAAATTATCAGGAATACTCTCTTTCAAATCCATCTTTCATCCACCGTTACTTTTTACTGTCTTAGTATGGTTTGTTTCCATCAATACTTTATATCGATACGAACCCATTAATGATATACAACGAGGAAAACAAATTCTTGGTATATCATCCCGGTAGTTTGTGGATTCTGATCTGAATACAGCAAAAGTTAACATCTTTTTATGAAATTTTGGATTGAGGTTTTTGGATCGAGGTTGATCATTTATTGACTGCAGGAGAGCGTAAAGGGAGCTAACTCATTTAATTCAACATAGAGTTAACACCCTTTTCGCTCCAAGCAGATAATATATAATGTAACAAATGCATCTATCATGTAAGTTGATCATTTTAGTATCGTAATACATTGTTGTGCTCCTTTAGAGCCCAAGTTTAAAACAGTCTGCAAAAAAGGAAGTGCTGTTGTTTGTAAATGCTGGACATAATGCAATTCGTGGATAATGAAGTTTAATACATGGGAGACAGAAAGGCCCAACTTCATCAACACAATTTTTGAATTTTTACTAAAAGTTTGAATTTTGAGATGATTTCTGTCCCTTGCTCTCACTTTTCAATTTATATTATCCATGTCAGTATCACCTTGAGGTTAAAGTCTATACAATTATGCCATGATAACAATATTTCTTATTTTGATGCAATATTTAGAAAATATTTTCGAATACCTCGTTGTCATTTTATCACCTTTATCATTTTATGATGCCTTATCATCCACCTACATGCCTTCTGCTTCTTATAAGTCTTTCAACTTTTGAAAGATAATAGGGCAAAAGTTCAGTAAAGTTCTTTTGCGACAGGTTCTGATTCTAAACTTTGAATGTGTTTGCTATAGCTTATATTAGCACTGTATGCTATGTAAACATATTTACTGTAGTATATAAGAGTATATAGGATCAGAGATTGTAAAATAGAAACACTGTTCCATCAAATTATTCACCAATTGTTCAGTCATAGATCTTCAATTGAAGTATTAAGGATAAACATTCTCTAAAGAATAAAACATGAGTGCTTTGTTATCGCCATGTTCACTTTAAACATGAAGGGCACAAAAGAGAACGCAACAAATAATGTTCTTACTAAGTTTATACATGTCATATAAAATTAGTAAACATATGTATATATATTTCTTGTGTCATTATATGCAATATATCATCTTTTGAGAGCCAGAATGACATTAACTCCTATACTTTTAAACAAAATAAGGCGTGTCAAAAGATATATTTCATATTACGTTATACATATCGTCCTTGTTTTCACGAAGTGACGGTAGTGAGGAAAATCGTCATGCAAAGTGAATGCAATTTTTTTTCACTACCGTCACTTCGTGAAAACAGCGACGATATATATATATATAGATATATATACAGTAATACTGCAGCACCATATTTGCATTTCGTATATGTCCCACCTGATATCTGTACCTCACTTTTCATATTTTACATATATCCAGTCTTGGAGTGTTCTTCTATATACACCACCGTCTTTCACATTTCATTCCTGCTTGAGGTGTCTTATTCATTCATCATCATCATATTTGCTGTCTGAAGTTACTATATCATATCAAATGTATTATATTATATATCGAAGGGCTGAAGAACATTTATCAACTTTCTTTTCAGAATTTGATATGAATCTTTAAAGTACAAGTATAATTCAGAGAGAATCATTATTACAGATTACTTTCATTTAAAAAAGATTTTAGTCTATAGGAATCTATTGAGTTTTATGGATACCATCACCTTGTTTTCGTTTACATGCCTTATCCTGGAAAATTTGCATTCTCTGTCTTTCACTTTTCAAATAGGTTTCAACCTTGCATTCTTAGGTATTTTCTAGAGGTTTTGAGTAAGAAGAAAGAGAAAAAAAACATTGTATAAAATATATGTATTACCCATAGAGATACATTTTCATGATTGTATTGTGTAATAATGAGAAAAGCTGTTTTTGCTTAAATTCTCATTTAAAAGCCAAGCTAGGTGACAAGGATGTGATGTATGAGGCTTAGAATAAATCCTTCTTAGAAATGATGGAATGATGGATTAAGGGAAAAAAATCAGTCTTTTCACATTGAGGTCCAACTAATGCACTTGTTTTTAATAATTTGTTTTAGAAAGTCATTTTTCAAAATGACCAAGATATGCTATGTACCGTCCACTTTGAAGATTTTGCAGCAATATAAGAATTGTTCAAATCTGATAAATATTAACAGAGTATAAGATAGATGTCTTTATGTGTCTCTAATGGCTGTCTTTATTATGTAAATATTTGTAAATGTTCTATTTTTAAGAAATGTATGAACTTCTCTCCTTGGTCTGTGCCTTTGTTAATAAAGTATTTTCTTGACTGTGATACTTCAGAGTTTGTGTGATATTTGTGACATGCGAATGATGGTTGTTTGAGCTCAATATAACTTTTCTGACCGATTTGAAGGAAAAAAATGATATTGTGTACTGACTAGGCATATACTTAGACAAAGTGTTAAAGGGATAGTTGAGTTCTTTTGCAGAGGGCGCTACCTACAATTTTTTTTGTTGTGAGATAATGAACAACTGAGTATCAAATTTGAAAGAACTTACAATTTAAATGACAAAATCATCTTTGTTTGATCAAAATCGGTTCAGAAACGGCTGAAATATCCATGAACTGATTTCTAATACTTGTGTACCACCACAAATATTCAATAATTTGAAAAAGCCGTTGAAAAAACGAAATAGCGCCTTTTACGTTGTATTTCAGCCAATGCCAATGTTGGTTTTGTTGTTGGCCTTTTCGTGTTGGTTATATTACACACAACCAGCCAGCCCATGTATTGTTATTATTAATTAATTAACGGTCACCGTATTTTTTGAAAGTGGAGCTGAATTGGTATGATCGTATTGGCTAAATTTCACACATTTTGGGGTCTAAAATTACCTTCATAACAATTTTAGGTTCTAAAAGGGCACTAGAAATGTCATAGATAAGAATAAGAGCAACAACCATGCACTTTGAAGGCATTTGCAGTCTGAAAACAGAACTCAACTATCCCTTTAACACCCTACTGCATGGCTCTCAACAGATGCAATAGGCTGGTATTCTACCTTTTTGATTGCTGAATATGATGTGCTTGGTTGATTGGTAGATCATTTGATTTATTGTTTGATGATTGGTTCGTTTGATCGTTCATTAAATGACTAATTGACTGATACGTTAGTGGATTTATGAATCAATTCAATATTTAGTATTGATTGATTATCAGATGAGTGAAGTAATGGAATAAATGATTCATTGATCACTGGATTAATGAATTAATTCATCAATGGAATTGTGAATTGGTGGATAAAACGAATAATTAATGGATTGATGCTCCAATTAATTAGCAGATAAGTGAACAGGTTGAATAAATCATTAATTGATCAGTGGATTGGTGCATTAATTGATTAATTAATGGATAAGTGCATTTGCCCCCTTGAATACTGGAGGACAATCTGCCCCCTTCCTCATCGCTCCCCCACCCCCCGCCCCTAATTACCCTTATCGATATCCAATGGGGGATAGGTTAGGGGAACAATTAACTGGCCGCTGCTCCCTTATTGAAACCAAAGCCGCAAACCTTGGGTACACAACTCAAACATCGTAACCCTTTCAAGATTTTTGACAAAAAAAATTGTAACTAAAAAGAATTTGAAGGGTAAAAAAGGCACACACGACATCCTCGATCGATCCGCTCCCTTCTTCGACGCATTTGATTGTAATATTGCATGCTTTGTGCATATATAAGACAATGAAAATGACTATGACAATTTCCCGGGACAATTTATTCTCATGTCACCCACATTGGGGTACTGGAGAAGTTTACTATCAGTTTTTTTGTCGTGACAAGTGCACTTTACTTAGCGCGTACTCTGCAGTGACGTAATAAAAAGATGCGCACACTACCCTAAATTGCTTGCTGCGCCACAACACAATAGGGGGTGGATCAACAATGCAATGACACATTTTCAACGCTGTACATAGATCATTAGATGATAATATATAAATCACAGTATTTGATTAAAGGAATCTTGAATTTTTATACCGGAAAATGGCTAACATTTATACGAGACGGAATAAAAAGCCGAGAACAACTTACTTCGCAGATTTCAAGTTTCACAAAGATTTTTCTAAACTTCAAAGAGCAAAACTTATGTCTCCGAATCGTCGTCAAAACTCACATTCACTTGGTTTGATCTACCAAACTCCGTACAACAAAGATAACCTGGTATGTGAGCACATTATTTCTCTTTTCTTTCTTGTTTGGTATAAGCTTTGTTCTTCTATCAGACAATATACGTCTAGGCCTACTTGATTATTATTAACATAATAGGTCTACCGGTAGTTTAAAAAAAAAGACTACCGGAAATGAAAATTTAAATTAAATGAAATGAAAATGGTATAATTAGGGCGAAATAGGATGCATTTTACCTTTTTTTAAAGCAAAACTCTGCATGTTCAAAAACAATTACTAAACGCATGAACGTTTGACAAATCTCTTGACCTTCGCCTTCGATCTCAACATTTAGATCTATTCAATCTATTTTATGACAAACTCCTGTAAATGCTCCTGTATCCCCTTAAAATTCACATCTCCCCCTCCTCTTTCCCTCCTCTCTCTCTCTCTCTCTATCTCTTTCTTTCTATCACTTTTTTTTTCTCTCTCTCTCTCTCTGTTTGTCTCTCTTGTTCAGACCTTCAGTATATGGAGCCCTCCGTTCTGCAAGAACTTCCAAGACAAGTATAGCCATATGCGTAAGTTATTTTGGGATTTATCAATAATTACTTTTCTCTTTGATTAAAGAACGGGAGACTAATCGAATTATGTCAACACTAACTTGTAACATGATAGTCCATAATATGCAGCTGTATGTTTATGTTTGTATTACGGGTTATCTCGCGACCAATGAGTATTTCAACTGGGCATGAGATGAAAACATATTGAAAATGAATTGTTTAATTCTATAAGTTTTCGATTGTTACTGGCTGCCTGTCATAGCAACAAACAACAAACTCCGTTTCTTTGACGAGCAGCCATGCATGAAGTATTCAGTCTTCTTTGTTGTTAGCTATAGGGCAGACAGCCAGTGGAACGGATTCGTTTAATAAAATTATGGTAATGCAAGCATTACTTTAAACAAACAGAACTTTGTTATTCCTGGCTTATTTTTCCTGATTGAGGTTTCATATGAAAGGGCAAACATGAACTTTCTAGAAATATGATTGTATCTTTGAAATTCAAATATCGTTCGTAAAATGACTTTTTGGTACCCTTTCGTCAAATTGTTTTTGTTTATCACTCATGAGTGAAATATGCATCAAAATAATGAAAGAGGAGGATCTAAGCTTTACAAATATGTGCCATTTATTAATTATAATTGTGATTAAGTTATGATAAAACATCGATAATTCTCGGTTTGATTTTTTCTTGGACGCCGCTATATTCATTCAGACAGGACATTAAAAAATAGATAGAAACAGAAAAGAGAAAGGAGAAGAAAGAGAGAGAGAGGGAGAGAGAGAGAGAGAGAGAGAGAGGGAGAGAAGAGAGAGAAGAGAGAGAGAGAGAGAGAGAGAGAGAGAGAGATGGCCAGGATGCCGTTTAATTCGTATGTCTACTGTCTGACTTTAACCGATCTGTAGCCTACATAATAGAAATAGCAAACAGTCAAGATGAAATGTTCATTGTGTATAGACAGGGTTATCTAATTCTAACATTTAATTGTTCCCCTCTGGATTCATTATAGAAGAAACGAATTGGACTTGCAAATACGAGGCCAGATGCGAGAACCTACTCGAACAAGGTAAGACTAAATAACTGTCGGCGAAATGAAGATATTTATCATTTAGATAATATTGGATTTCATAATATTTGTTTTTAAAATAAATGTTATCCCAAATATTTTATGAAACAAAAGAGCAATGGCTCAGTGGTAGAGCAGTGGTCTCGTAAACTGGGTTCGAAACCAAGTCAATGCGCTAGTGTCCTTTGGTTAGGCATTCATTTTAAGGTGCACCAAATTTGTTGTTCTTCCCAATTCGTGAGAAAATATTTAGCACCGAATTAGCCAGGCGGCGAATAAGCGGGGGTGTAAGGAGCACTATTTTTCCCCCTCCAAATTCGTGAGAAAATATTGAGCGCCAAATGAACACCCATCCCCCCTCCTTTGCGCCAGGGGGAGGGGCCCGTCCTCTTTAAACAAAATTAAAACAAGGTTAGATTTACCTGTTTTTAGGAGCTAGGGGAGGGGGCCCGGGCATCCCGCCCCCCCCCCCCTTAGATCCGCCACTGTCATCAAGGGGACTAGTGGAAGAAGCCTTTGCATGCAAGATCTCTTCCATGTTATGTGTTCTACGTGTAAGTAATAATGAAGTACAGTTAATATATCCTACTTATAAAGCAACCTTCATCTCTCATCTGTCTCATTTTCTCAGATTTCCCTGGAAAGCCCCCAAAGATTCGCTACTCCACGAGCTCCACATCTCGTCAGAGCTACCAGGATCCCGCCAAGCGTATGGCCAACTGGAAGAACTGTAGCCCCTTACCTCCCACCCGGTACAGCTCGAATCCTGAACGCGACCGTGACCCCGTGGTGGGGATAGGTGTGTTCAAATACTTATGTTTTGGACTACATGAATATAAAAGTTTGATAAATCCATTTATTTTGCCTGCAGAATGGATGACTCGTCTTCTTTTTGCTATTGTTTATTTTATACATGTGACCTCTCTTATCTCTCTCACTTTCTTTTCAGTGACAGATACATTTATAAGGAAAGGGGGGGGGGGGGGGTCCATTGTATGATTTTGCATTGGATCTTCATTTTATTTTGTAGGCGATGTACTATGTCATATAAGAACAAGGCTACATAATGATTACCCCAAAATATACCCTGCCTAATTAAGTTCTTCCGTCCCTTTCACATTTCAAACACAAAAAAGCACCTGAAATTGTGAAAACCCTTATTTGTGCCTTCCCCTTTATTTGAATGCATCTCTTTCTCAATCCTCCCCCTTCTCTTTGTTTATCTACCTTTCCATCCATAATCTCTTCTTCTCCTCTCTTTCTTCGACTCATGCTACCAATTGATGCTATAAGGCATACAATTTAAAAGCTTTACTTATAAAAAGCCATGCTCTTTCCAATCCTTATCATTGCATTCTTTTTATGCTTTTTCAATATTCTATGAATCATGATCAGAACTGAATATAATTCTTATTGTCATCATCATCATCATCATCAGTCACCTTATCATTATAATCACTTTCCATCTATTCATCATTAATCATTGATCATCATCTTCACCTGAAATGATACCAGTTTTCATCACCAGCAGACTTGGGGCGCGTTCATGCTTGATTTTGAAGGTAGAATGAGCGATCTGAAATGCTCATCGTAAACGCTCATCGTGATCGCAGTTCCACGATGTAGCTGTTCATGCTTACTTCTCTGGCTCATCCAGGCAATTCTCCTTGTGTGGCCTTGTGTGACCTTCACTGTGCATGCTACGTAGACCCACTAGAGGTCAGTGCGTTGACCCCATTTAAACGCGTTTACAATTGTAAACGCATCTTTTTGTGAGTTTACGATCGGCGTTCGTGATCGCCGTTTTTCGGTGATTCTACAAAAGTGAGCATGAACGCAATCGTGTTTTAAACTAAACACGTAACAGATGCCTGATTCTGGACGTCAAAATTAAGCATGAACGCGCTCTTGGAGATCGTTTCAAGAAAATGTCATAAGCACACCTCCGCAGACATCCCATTGACATGGCTGTATTTGATCTAAAGTAAACCAGTCACCTACTTTAGCAAAACCCATTCCTGTACAGGTAGAATGTATAAAATCAATGTCAAGAAGTCTTTACCATTCTATTCATCCACACCAAACCAAGTGCTTTCGGACGGGTGCGTCATTTAATCTACTAACAAGTTGTTTTAATATTAATTGACAGTGTATTTTGGCTAGTAATATCTCTTTATCGACAAATTATTTGAAGCTCACATTTTGAATATAGCAACATGGAATCCGATGCATAAGGGGCGAAATATTTGTTTAAGCTTCATACTCTTTACATGCTTTTCAAAAGGGAGGTTGGTGGAATTGCACTTATTGCCTGTGTGCAGCAAGAAGGGTGTTAGCTCTGTAAAACTGATATAAGTTAATGCCCTTCTAGCTCCAAACAGATGTCCTGAAAGATTAATGAAACACTGTCCTGTAACAATCCTGATCATCACCACTCCACTTCTTATCAAATCATTTCATCTCTTCTTTCTTTTACTTCAGTTCCGCATGTGGTTGTTCTACCACCCATCAACAAAGACGAGACGAAGACGCCCCCAAGCCCTGTCACAAACATCATGGACCTCATCAGCGAAGAAACATGAATTCGAACAACATCAAATGGAAACAAAACACCTGTATCTCAATCCTTGTAGGGAATAAAATTATCTTTATTTCATTGTAAGAACCAAATAGACCTGATGAATAGTAACCAAGAAATAAATAATTCCTTTTTAGTACAACTAAATCACGTAAAACCAATCACTGATTTTGTCAAGGAATGTAACTTCTAGGAAGAGAATAGTTTTTATCACTGTTACAATAAGTACCATAACATAACCTTGTAAGAATTGTTTTTGCTATTGTATATATATTTGAATAAATTCTAAGAGAAATGCATTAAATTGGTCATTTCTTGTGTGTCAAATAATGAGAGAATTGCGAGATGTGTAGTAAGGGTAATACAGAGGGTTGAAAGTGGTCATTGATTTGATTTGTTTTTGTTGCATCTAGTTGTTGGAAGACAAATCAGTAACCAAATTTGTTCAACTAGCTCTAATTAAAACAAGACAACAAACATTGGAATGACTGTATTTGCTTGATATATCTGTTGTGCTCACAAATACACTTATCTCCTTATCTTGGGGATTCTATTTTTGTCTGTTATTATTTCCTGGGATGAACATGGGTGTGTCAGTCTGGAAAAAAAGGCAAAAAAGGAGCATGTGTCTATCTGGTTCTGATGACGTGCCATACCAGTGGCAGGTTAGCATGCTACCATCACACCGAGTCCTGTGGGTTTTGATATGCCAGTTACATATTAATTACCCTCTGCTTGCAACAGAACAATGCTGATTTCTGCTCGAAGAAACAAATAACGGATTGTTTCATGCATGTCAGAGACATCTGAAAACAGTAGGAATGACTGAAATGGGGCCTGCAGCTTCGCAAATTCTTTTTCAGAATGCCCTGAAGAGGGATTGGGGAAGTATTCTTCCATGACATGCAGTTCAGCTGCCCTTCGCTGCCCGTCTGCTTTCTGTTACAATCAGTTGAAAGATACAAGCATCATGGAATACCTGTACATTGTTACACAAGCACATAGTTCCACAATTGCTTACACCTGTGTAAGTGAGTCCAATACATCATTTTTATAAGTCTGAATTGTGCAAGAGGGGTCATCTTTCATCCTTAATCTGCAAATCGTCCATAATCTCGCAAAGATCAAAGTCAGATTCCCAGCGCGATGATACCGACTTAGCGTACTTCTGGAGTGCACGTGCCCCATCCCTATATTGCACCTTCATCTTGTCGGCGCCATCGCTTGTCCGTTGCGGAAGACAGTGGACGATTTCATTGATGTCATCCTCCATAGGACTGGTGTAGACAGATGGGAAGTGTGTTTGAATCTCAGAGATGACGGACTCCTTCAGGACATCGTCACGACAGGCAAAGTTGAGGATGAATATACCTGGGATGACAAAATGAGATAACGATGAATGGGACTTAATCACTAAAGCTTGATCTGATATTTGCTCTGGGCTTTACTTTGCCAAAGATATAGGCCCCAATTCACAAAGGAGATCAAAACGCGTCATATGATGCACATAAACCTAGGTTTGTCGACAAACCTTCTTTGTGAATTTGGGCCATATGGTTTGGGGTAAGGTTAGGTTTTAATTAATTGTGTTTGGTTCAGGGTTAAAGTTGAACATTAAATTACGTAAACATGGAGTAAGTGTCACTGCAACAAATATTGTAAAAGCCTAGGTATCTTGCTATTACATGAATATTGTAGCAATATGGTATGATCGTTTTTACTTATACAAAGCTCAAGTGAGTATAATATCCCTCTAAGGCAAGATGCACCTGTACCATGCTTGAAATTAATTGCTTTGAGTGGTCACTGTATCATATCACTAATATACTTTAACCCGTTGACTACTGAATTAACTAATTCCCTTAGAATTAACACAGGGACCACCAGGTTCCAGTAAACCATGGGTTAATACCGGTAATTTATTTCTTAAATGAATAAATGAATAAAACTTATAAACTTTTACCCTTATATAGAAGGTCAAATGAAAACATGAAACTGTACCATGTTTTAAATTAATTGATTACAATGTGCACCAAACAGTTGTGAAGGGACAAACATACTAAATCTTAACTCTTAACTGAATTAATGTCATATTAACCTTTGACCTTTACATAAAAGGTCAAAAGGCAATAAGCAACTGTACCCATGTATGGGCATAATTGCTTTGGACATTGACCACATAGTTGTAAGATGAACAACACATCAAGGGGGTGTTTCACAAAGACTAAGATCGACTTATTCATGCCACTGGTTGCTCTCACTATTGGTCTCTCAACTATGATCTTTAGATAATATTTTTTCCTTCAATAATGAACTATCAAAAAATGTCAATTCTGTAGGTATGTGACACGTCCCATGAGAAACCAATGCAAGAAATGGTTAGAGGAACTAGGCATGAACGGCCTGCCATAGTTAAGTCCAGCTTAAAGTTGATCTTGGTCTTTGTGAAACACTCCCCAGATCTGGTTATAAAATTGGCTTCATAAAAAATTTGCCCTGTTCACAAAATGACATGACCTTTACCTTGTGTAGGATGCAGTATTCTCTTGACCCTCTCCAAGACGACCGGTTCCACAAAGGCCTTGGGAGGACAGCTAAGACCCTTGGTGCTATCCTTGCTGTCGACATCAAACATGACTACATTGTACAGGCTGGGCAGATCTAAGTAATGGAATTGAGAATACAAACAATAAGTTATACAGTGAAACCTCTCTATAAAGACCACTCAAGGGAGAAAAGAAAAGTGGTCTTTATGTACAGGTTCCTTTAGTACATGTTTCAATGAAACACCATTTGCAAGGGAAACAAAAATATGTGGTCTTTGTAGACATGTGGTCTTTCTATACATGTGGTCGCTAAAGCAGGTTTGACTGTACTTGTAATCATGATAATAACAAATAGTATGTTACATTCATAGAGAGTATCAGATGAATACGCACTTCACAATGTTGTGATTACCCCTTGCCATTGGATTTCACAACTAAACATAAACTTTTCAACATCTCTCCCCAGCATCTCTCAACAATCACGTCCTGGAGTGCACCTCTCATACACCATCTTTGTCAAACAGGTACTTCTTTAAATTAAATATTACCTTGTGTTACTCTGTATTCGTGCCAACACGTTTGGGGGCCTAGTTATCATGATGACACCAAGGATTTGTTTCACAAAGCCTTTTTTCAAAGACAAATAACAAAAATCAGTGACAAATCTGCTGATAACCAATCAGAACCAAGGATAACAGTAGCTTATAACAAAAACTGTCATTTGTCACTGATGACAAGTTTTGTGAAACAGGGTCCAAGTCTTTCATGTTTAAGAATCGTAATGTACTTATGTCTTGCCAATTGATGCTGATGCATGCCAAGAACTCCAATCAGAGAACGTTTTTATCCACAGCCAGCAACTTTTCCACAAGACCACCATGTTTCTTTATACCGGTAATCATAATAATAATATTCCGGTTTTATATAGCACTCAATAAATCTATGATGTCTCTAAGCGCTTTACAGATATACTACTACCCCTGTCATTGAATTCAAAACTTGCCCGCACACACTGTTTGCACAATCTCCACTCCCTGGGGAGCATTCCAGCCACGCGTCACTTGACGCTCAATAAGTGTTTGACCAACAATGACGATCGCATCCTACCGGGCACCCATTTAACACCTGGGTGGAGAGTAGCAGGTACATAATGTATTGCTAATGATTCCTAGGGTTGGATCTAGGCTCTGCATACTAACCCTTCTGAGCTGCAGACTTGATGAAGTCTAGACCATCTTGTATATGGATTCTGAGTCTCTCGTCTTCAACCAGACCAAACCAGGACTTGGCTACGTCTTTCAGCACAGGATCCAGCTCCACCACATCCAACTCCAGCTGAACAAAAGACAAGTTAATCACAGCTTTATAAATCACCATGATAGTTGTATCTTTAATAGACAAATGCTCTTCAACAAATCCTACCTATAAAGGCTCCTTCAGATATGGTGCGGCAAATCAGTGGCATTTTTTTATGACGCAAGGTGCAATATGCATCACATTTCTGTTTCTTATAACACAGAGCTCAGTGAATATATGCACAGGACCTTTGTTGCCTGCAGTTACAATTACATGCTGTCATCACGCAATAGAAGGCAATGAAATATTTCTTAAAGGAATTGTTTATTAAAGTTAAATCTGAGATGCATAGCCCTACATGCTATCAGTGTCTGTGATATGGTGTAATATTGAAGCCCTAAAATAGTTTAGCTTTAAAATGATCATGAAGTGCCTCAAAAAAGTAAAAATCTTTGAGTGACCGGTTTTACCATACTCTTTTTCACCAATAGACTGTAGTGTTATAAAAACCGTTAGAAAAAAAAGTTTCGATTTTCAATCATAAATATCTTGATAATCAGACAGGCGATCGGCTTGTAAAAGTTATGGGATTCCTGACTGACCTAAAGGTTTATAATTATGATTGCAGCATGAGCTAAATCCAGGATTTCGTTTCAGAATCTGAGGCAATGTTTACACTTTAAAGATGTTCTACCAACAAGTATTACGAAACAGAGACCTACAGTTAACAACTAAATTATTCATACCTTTACCAAGGTTTGTTATTCTTGAAGAATGTGGAAAATTGATTTGTCCCACTTAATGATTCTTGATAATATGACATATTAAAGCTTTCATTACATTAAAGCTCTAAAAGTATTTAACAAAGTCACTCATAGGTCTACAACCAGTCCGACTTTCATTCTTGAGTTACGAAAAAACAAAAAACATGAAATTTACAAGGGGAATGCATAATTAAGTTGTAAGTGTATATTTGTGAACTGCTTACAAAAGAATATGGGTAAGCTAACACCTCGAACCGTAGGAGGAGCACTTTAGTCCTGTTCTTCAGCAGGTCTCGACAATCCTGGACGAGGGACTAGTCCAGGCATAAGAAATCTTTTCTCTATGATTCTAAAAACGAATCTATACATTACTTGATCTCATAACAGAGACCTACCTTTGGGAATTGTTTGTAGAGGAACATGGGAAGACCACCACCTCCTAGTCCTATGAGGAGCACCCTGGCTCTGGTCCTGAGCAGGTCCAGGCACTCTGGGATCAGAGCTAGTCCAGCCGTCATGACGCGATGGAACGTCATGGAAAGGTAGAGGTGGTCGACCCTGGTGACGGTTTTCCCTCTCTTCTTCCCACTCTTTGATCTGGGCTTTTCTGAATGGGGAACAGAGGGAATCACAAAGACGTTTACCGAAATGAATATAAATCATCTTCATCCAGGCATTTCTATGCCGGAGCACTTCCCATGTTGATTGCAGTGTCCGTGTGTATGTGTAGGGCGTGTACGATTATATTGTGCGTGTGTGTAAGAGGTGTGTATATGGGTGTGTATAGAGGTGTGTCGTGTGTGTCTTTGTATGTGTGTTGATGCGTGTTAGCGGGAGAGGTGTTCCGGCGTGGAGGTGCCTGGATGAAGGAGATTAATAACGAAACAAAACAAGCTTTTTAAACTGCACTACCTTTTCCTCAGTTTTATCTTATTCTTTTAATGTAACCTTTCTTAAAATTGTGATGATTGTTAAATGTTATGTTGAAATGTAATTATTTTGTCTGTATTTATATATTTATATTTGTATGTACATGTAAAGCACCTTTAAATGTCCGAAGGCAAATTTTATGTATTTTTTACATGACAATAAATTATCTTGAATCTTGAATCTTTATTCAGATTTAATCTAACCATATTCAACAGTGATCTGCCCATAGACAAGTTAAGTGACTCTGTCATCTTCTAAAGACAAATGTCTCCCCACGTGTTTCAATTTTGAACTAACTGCTTCATTTTGCCATATCCTGTTCTCCCATAATTTGCCTTTAAATCCATTGAGGCCTTGTGGGGTCTCCTCCATGAAGTTTTCCCTGAAATAAGCAGTGAAGTCATTAAATTGGAAATATGAAGTCAAATGCAAAATATTATTTTTTTTTCCCAATGTAAAGTAGCTTTCCTTTCTAGCATTTAAATATTCCATAAAATGATTTCACCTAAGGTACTTTTCAGTTTGTAAAAAAGGATTGAAATTTGAAAGAAAAATATAATTATTGCCAATTTGGTTAGAAAAGTTGATGAATTACACCCTTCAAATTATTTCCTTTGATGTAGATTCTTACCAGTGACAAGCTTGGCCTGTGATTGGACGATGTTTGGGTTGGATGAGAAGATGATCTGACGATACATCCCTCCATCTTCTCCTCTCACATCCTCCACGATGACCCTGTTGCCATGGGAACCCTCTGCTTCGTATCTGACCTCCCTGTCACCAACATCCTCGCCAATAGAGAGGAATGGAACCTATTTATGGTCAAGATTTACAAACAGTTAAAAAATGATTTTCATGTTTTATAATAACTTTTGTTTAGGGGGGGGGGGGGGGGGGAGGCTCATTGAACATGCAAGACAGTACATAAGGTGCATGTATAGAGATTTAAAAAATATGATTGGAGGGGGGGGGGGGGGGGAAGAGTAACGCAAATCATCTAGGAAAGAAACGGAACATGATGATGTTGGAGATTAAAGAAGAATAAAGAAATTTTCCATGCCCCACAATTACTCTTAAGGTACTTTCATAAGGTACTTTCAGAAGAGAAGAGAAGGGGGGGGGGGCATGGCAGCAAATATAAAGATCTTTGGCACCGTGTTATGAACAGGAGCAAAAAAAGAACAGATTATATGGAGTTTTATAAAACGTGTAGAAGAATCCCTGCAATCTGATTTGTCAATTACCACGTAGATAATTTTTAAATGGACACGGGCGATATCGATACGATATATGAGATATCTGGAATTACCACTGATATCCCTTTTTTAATGTTATTTTGAATAATTTTTTTAATTTTTTTTTTTTTAATTGTTTCGTTTTGTTTTCTTTATAATTCTGAGAATTTTTTAGTTTTTAATTTTTTGTTGTACTTCTTATTAATTTTTTAAAATTTCTTATTTACTTATTTGGTTTCATGCGTCTGGTAATTTTTTTTAATATTTAAAATTAAAGTCCATTCTATAAAACAGATGATACACAGTTTGACTTTGTGGGTCGATGGAATTGTGTGCAGGCGGTAATTTAAACCATGCTCAAAGTTACCTTGTGCACACAATTCCGACCGACCAACTCATACCTGCACATCATTTGTATACTGACATCATTACCAACCTCACCTGCGTGTTAGATGGCAGATCCGCCGGTGCAAGCTCCATCACCTTGGACGAGAGCTCAGACTTGATGCTATCTATTGATTGGTACTGATGGCCTCGATGGAGCGTCACGATGACCAGACGCTGGAAGCCTGCTTGATCGGCTAACTGCCCCCTTCCTCTGTCTGTACCGAAGAGAAACTCTGTCTCTCTGGAGCAGAAACAAGAGATATTGGTTATGTGAAGTTAGGATTTCTTATTTGGGATTGAAGCTAAATGAAATAAATTGTAAAGACAGATAGGAGTGAGTTTGTACAGGGGAATCCCATCATCTGCCTATTCAGCCTTATATTAAGTGTTACAAATATTCAGGAATCAAGTTTAAACAACCAATTTGAACAACCACTGCTGCAATCACATTTCACATAATAAATTCTTCTCCCCCAAAATAAGGCCCAAATTCAAAAAGGAGGTTCGTAGACAAACCTAGGTTTATGTGCGTCATATGACGTTTTGACACGTTTCAGACCAAGGTTTGTCTGAACATTGGTCTGAAACGCATCGAAACGTGTCATATGACACACATAAACCTAGGTTTGTCGACAAACCTCCTTTGTGAATTCGGGGCTAAATGTTCTCTTGTCTCTCGTAGGTAATTCCAAGAAATTCAAAATTGGATATACCGTAGTCTCCCAGGAGACACTATGAACATGACGGACAAAGAAAGAGGACAAAATATACAGTTCCTCAGGTAGACAAAGGAACATCCCTTCCCTGCTATTATGTAAAAATGTGTAGAACAGGTGTCACATGCATATTCACCTGTTCTACACATTTTTACATACCCGTAATAGCAGTGAAGGGATGTTCTTTTGTCTACCACAGCAATTGTTGAGGGTAGAATGAGGAACTGTATATTTTGTCCTCTTTCTTTGTCCGTCATGTTCATAGTGAGAGGCTTGAATGCTGCTTGCAAGATCACTACCTGCATTAAATAGGTATTCCTGAATCCAGTGCTGGTAAACTACTATGCACTGCATTAGGGAAATTCCCTCAAAGCCATGAATGCTAAATCTCCAGCTTAATCGTGCTGCAGCATTAACAAAGTGGTCCACCATTCACAGTTACTATGGTCATGAATTTCAGATAGAAATACAAGCTTTACTATCCTACAAAATTGCTCTGTTGAAGTTTCATATATGAACTCGTGCAGAACTGCAGATCAATGCATCAAACACAGCTGTGCTGACTTTAAGCATATAGACATATCAAACATACAAGACAAATAAATTTATCAATCTACCTCTGAAAAAAACCTGGAAACCTCCTCTCAGTGAGTAGTCTATGACTGCAGACTGCTTTAGATTATCTGATTCCAAATATCCAGTTAGTCTCTTACTCAGTGATCAAGGAGCGAAATAAATGAAGGTATAAATATCAAGCATTACGCCAGTCACCAGGAAAGAATGCTCCACTTGCATTTTAGTCAACAAAATAAAAAGGGAGTTTTGTGATGTTCTTATCGTAGCAAGCATCATTTGTTTGCCGTTGACTGCCATTCCAACAAATAAAATATGCGGGTATTTTTCATTACTTGGAATGAGGCTTTATTTATTTTACTTGGCAAATAGACTTGGACTTTGTTTTACTTCACCTCATACGTGTATGCAGTGTCATAAAAGCATACAGTTTCACAAGAAGAGCTAAATTACAGTGGGCAACAGCTATATTGCATTGGGAAGCCCCCAAACAGTAATGGGGAAAAAGTAATGGCCTCTAAAGAATTTTAATTATTTCTATACAAAATTCCCCACAATGTTCTCAGAACAATACACATACCGGTACTTAACACTGCAAAATAAAAGTAATGTAGAATTGGGGAAGTTCAACTTAGTTATGAAGAATGAGGACAATTATGAAATAATCATGATGGTGTCTGAATGATTTGAATTGACATCATAGCTTTCATCTCCTTTAATTCAATTATTAATGATAATATAAGAGCCCATAATAACCAAGAATAACATAAAACATAATGAGGATGGAATTAATGACAGTATGGATTGAAGGGGAAAAAAAATGTAAACACAAAATAAAAAACCCCTTTATTGTTTATGATGGAAGGAGCATTAATATGTTTATTTTTTTACTTTTTACTAATGTTTTTTTTTGTTGTTGTCTTTGTTTGTTTGTTTTTTTGTTATCTTTGCTCTACATTATGCTATGAATGCTATGAATGCTATGGGCACTACGCTTGTACAAGGCCTAAGGGCTTTATTGATGTATTTCCCCCATTTCATTTTCTAAATATGTTTATGAATCATTTTGTATCTTTTGTATCAATGTAATTTTTAACCGAGAATGAAATAAATGAGAAATAAAAAATATGCAAGTGGGTAAGTCTGAGCGACTTGCTCCATCCATAACTCACAACATCTCAGGTTTGAATATATCTGGTCATTGAGTTAGTACTCAATGGTCGTACTACAGTTTAGGTCAGGTTAGACAAAAAATGTAGTACAAATTACAGATTTTATATCAACTTATGTTCATAGATGCCACGGCCCTGGCGCACCCCCCCCCCCCCCCCACCCGGGATCGATGGGACTGCATGCGTGTTCCCAAAATCTCGGGTAAAGAGGTACTTTTTTGCGCAACAAAGCCTGGCCCGTATTGACTTTCACACCAGAGATAGGGGGGTGCTTTAAAAAAGAGGGAACTTGCATACGCGTACCCTAAATAACACAGAATGGGGGGGGGGGGGGCAGAATAGCTGCACAGTACTCGGTTACGTATGGGACAGCAAATAACGAATATCTTGGACTTGCCCATCATGTTATAAATAAGAAATCTGGAAGTCAGAAAGTGTTCCAGACTACATTACCTACCTTCCTTGTGGTACAATGAAGATAGCAAACTTGTTGGCTGGTACTTTCCCCTTGGGTTTATCCACAATGTAGAGAGTGAAGCGAGGGTTCTCATTGGTGGGTGCGTAGAGATCTAAAGACAGAGATTCACCGCAGAAGGACCTAAAAGAAAATAATCAGAATGTGTTAGAATTTAAAATGTAGCGCTTAAACTCCAAAGTTTTAAAATGAAATACAACTAAGAATAAAAAAATCTATAATATTCCTCTTGAAAGTTCAAGTATAAAGTCATTTAAATTAATTATTAAAAAAACACAGGTCTAAAGGGGCTTAAAGGCAGGCTTTACTACTTCAGCCAGAAGGGATTAGACCACCCAGCGAGCCAGCGAGGTCACTGTGACAGGTGGCTAACTCATTAATTCAGCTCTCATTTAACGTAAGAAAAAGAGGATCATGGGGGATCAACAGGCACCGATTGGGGAATTATTCTCTATAGAGGGAGCAAGTAGCTACAAGTAGGACAGTGTGCCTTTAAGGTGTGGTATTTAATCATTCCTCTTCTGGACAGAGCATAGTGTTTTTTTCTAGTAATAGCAGATCTATGGTAATTAAAGAGTCATACCTTGTGTTAACTATGAATATGGCTGACCCTCACAAATTATCTTCTGTGTAATAGTTCACATACAAACAATTATGTGAGGCACAATGGCTCAGTGGTAGAGCAGTGGTGTCGTAACCGGAAGGTCCCGGGTTCAAAACAAATACGATGCGCTAGTGTACTTTGGTATGGCATTAATCCTCATTACCAAGTCCCTATTAGAGAATTTTAAGCTGTCGGTCCCCTGGATGCTTATTTACAAGCTTTCTTAGCAATCAGGTAAAACAAAAACAAAACAACCAACCTTCAAGTCCAGAAATCCAAATTAAGAATTCATACAAACTGACGGAAAGCTTGGTTCAGAGCCATTAATTTAGTAGCTCTGTTCTTCCTAGAGGTCCAGTAACACAATAACATTAAGACCCATCTTTTACTTATTCAGTTAAACCTGGCCCGACACCTAAGATCATGTTAAACAAAAGGAATCTCAGACCTGAAATGAATTTCCTTTGTTGAAATCTTGAACCCAGCATTGGGTTTAATTTATAGTAGAATACATGCCTAGATATGTGTTTGTCCTGAGATTAAAAGTACATTCACCTCTTGTGTAAGCTGTGTTGTAACATAGCATAGTCTTGTTGGCTCTTGATGGCTTTCATGATATCCTCTATTGATGATACTCTCTCTGGATTCCTCCCTTCTGATAAACTCAGCTCCAAGATCTACATTGCAAACAATTCAAAGACATGAGCACTATAAACCAGAAAATGAACATGTATGAAACCTTTGCAAAATTCGCAAGTGGACTAGACTCACAGAAGAATTTTAAGGTTGGGTGAAATCCAAATATAAGTTGATTCCTGTTAATGTGCAGGACTGCATACAAGTCATATTTTGTTATTTAAACATCTAAATATATTTTATAGATTTTTAAATATTTGTTAAAATAATTTTCTCAGACCTGCTAAGCTACACCCTAAAAAAATGCTCCTGATCTCATTGCCTAAATGACATCATCTGTCAATCACGGCAGTTTTTTCTATGATTGGTCACTAAGAACTGTAATAACACTATGACACCGTTGTTCATGATTAGTCAAATGATTACTGAATACACATACTCACTGGACTCTGTGTTGCTGCCATCTTTTTAAACTTGGTTGATACCACTATGAAGATGGGCATAGGTGTGCTTGATTCAGACCCTTCATCTTGGTTTGGTGTGTCAATCTTGTGTATTCTCATCATCCATCCTCTGGTAGAATAAAAGAAGAAAAAAACATCAGGAAACTAAAGATAATACTTGTACCAGTATCTTTACTCCCATTTTAAAGAAAAATCTTATTACATAGGTTCTTCCAAAATACATGTTGAATGATCAGATGGACAAATAAATAAGAGATCATTGTAGACAATGTTCATGTATAAGGGGCCATCTTAAAAATGCTTTATTCTGGTATTCAATTGAGAGATCTTATTTTGTAGAATTTAGTAAAAAGGAGCTCTCAACCAGCGCAGCTGAATATATTTTGTATAAAAGCTGCGCTATATAAATTTATTATTATTATTATTATTATTATTCTTCCGCCAATCGCCCCTCATTATGCATATCAATGAACTATTGGTGTTGTTCATATAGTACCACAACAATAATTACTGTGCTTTTATCCCCACTTGTCATTCATTTCTTACAACAACAAAAGTGTCACAGTTTACAACAGCATATTTATGTGAAAGAGCTCCTAGCGGACTTACTCTGATGAGAAATAGCTCAGTAGTTTTGTGATGAGATGCTCTTGAGCCAGCGTGATGCAGACATAGCGCCCTCCGACTTTGAGAACTCGGTTAATCTCTCCAAACGTCTTCTCAACAGAGGCAACAGTTTCTTCAGCCTTGTCAGTCATACGAGCATCTAGGTTACCTCTGTCGAGCACCACAGTGAATGAAGAATCCTCGTAAGTCATCTGCAAGAAATTGGGAGAAAAGGAGAAAACACAGTTAAGGAGATGTTTGTTTACAGGGTGAAAAGAGAAGAAAAGAAAAGGAAGGGAAAAGAAAGGAAAGGAAGGGAAAAGAAAGGAAAGGAAAGGAAGAAAGGAAAGGAAGAAAGGAAGAAAGAAAAGAAAGGAAAGGAAAAGAAAGGAAGAAAAGTAAAAAAAGGAAGACAAAGAGAGAGAGAGAGAGAGAGAGAGAGAAGGGGAGAGCCCATTTACCTGGGTTACATCCATTCGCTCAAACTTCATCTTCGGTCTCTGCTTGGCATTCTTCATGGTCTTCTGCTTGACGACACTGTCGACATCATCGATGTTGACAAGCTGGTGGTACCCGACATCATACAGGTCCTCGCTGAGCCGTGAGTTACCACATCCAACTACGAGGGTCTTGTCACTTGTGCGGATATACTTGTGCAGAATGCCGCAAAGATTAGGGTATTCCCCATACCTGCAAAACAAGACGAGTTAAAGGCCTTATTACACTGTAGCCATATTCAGGAGCAAGAGGGGAGGGGAGGGGAGGGGACGGGAGGGGGGCTGGCAGACGCTACTTTCAAGACCTAAATCACTGCTACACGTAAGCCTCATCCTCATCTTTTCTAAATAAGTGTCTGGACACACAACCCCCCCCCCTGTCTTATAAAGAGTTGCAACTAATCGCAACTATGTACATGAGAGATCTAGGACACTGTAGACTTGCGATTGATTGGAGGACTTGCAAGTGATTCAGATTAATCGCACTTCTTTGCAAGATCAAGAGCTAGACGCGTGGGGCACAGGTCTCTGTAAATTGGCCTGTAGCTGTAGAAACACAAAAACAGACTGGTTGGACTGCATGCAGCATAGATCACTATAGTTTTGAGTCTCACATTCCATGGAATGCATTCAAAAATTGAAAAGGACTTTTATTCTTTGAAGAACAAATCATCAATTGATTGACACGACCGAAAGCTTTAGTCTCTGATTTTGTGATATCATTATCATCATCAACAGTTGATCCACTGAGTACGTCTGGCTCCACTGACTGCCTCTATACATACGGGGAAGGTTTACAAATGTCAGTTTTATTAAAGAAATTCCCATACCAGATGTTAATTTCTGTCTATTGATTGACCACATCAGACAAGATTGAAATTGAAAACATGATTCAATTTGGAAGAAAAAAAGAACTTAACTTACCACTCGAATGCCTGGTTTCTATGTTTCTTGAGCAAAGATTCCCAGTACTGAGCAGAATCAATGTCTGATGATGTCTTTGGGAGCAGATCCATTATGCAATCAGACAAATCCAATGTTGCTGGACTTGGTTTTATTCATGTGAATGATTCTGCTTGATCATCATATCATGCGGCCACATAACTAGCTGACACACGTACACACAGCAAAACTAGCGACCGGGCGGCCGCGACCACGCCGGGGCGGGGAGGCCGAGGGTACCGGTAGCTAGCTAGCAGTGCCAGCGCTAGCTTCATGCGCAATTTGTATGGGTGAGTTTAAATATACACATCCCCGAGCGAAGCTCGGGGATGTACCCCGCTTGCTCCAAAAAGCCGCTGAGCCCCCTACACATTTGCCGACGACACGAATATCTATTCTATCATAACCTTTATCACCTTGGGAGTGTGTTCTGGGTGTTCGGTATTACATGAGCTTCATGCAGCTCTATTTATTTTTAAATAAAAATGTTAAAAACTCACCTAATCCTGCCTTTTTATCAGTAAAGTCCTTCACACAGCGAACAAAGTTGTGTGCAGTCCTATGGGGCTCGATCTCATGTAATCGCTGTATATGAACCGGAAGGTAATCGCAACTCTGTGAAGGTCAAGTCACGTGACGAGATCGCCCGAGTAGCACGCGCGGAAGCAACTGCTGTAGCAGACGACGCGACGTCTATACTGTGTGCAATGTAAATTTATAGCGTAATCGCCCAGATTCATTCATGATTCAGGCAGAAATTATTCAGCGTACGTAGAAACTGCCATGAAACGAGAATGCTCAAAGAAGTTGTGGATGATGTGCTCGGAAGTACTTTTGTACTGAAACAAAAACAGGAGTCCATGCTCATAAGCGCTGCCAAAGGAAATCACACCATGGGGATCCTTCCCACTGGATACGGAAAAAGTTTGATTTATGCCCTCCACGCACCACTTTTGACAAAGTAGGCATATTGTGTTTTTAAATGTAGCTGTCGTTTTTTTTATTGTCTTAATATTTTTTGTTAATCAGCTTTCTTGAATGAACATGCAACAGAAAACAAGCGCCGTTTAATATGATTTTGTATAAGTTAATATTAAGGCATTGCCGTATATATACAAACTAGGGGTATGTTTGACCTTTTTTTTTTTTTTTTTTTTTTGCCAGTGTTTCATGATTTTTTAGAGGGGGACAAAATATCAATGTCCCCCCTCCTATATACGATTTGAGGTTTAACTTGTATTTTTTAAGATTATATGCGACTTTTTGGTGTTTTAGTCGATGTGAGACCTTTCATTTTTCTTGTCAGTTTGTTTTGGAGTCGTTTGTTGGTTTTTACCTACCTCTCCACCTCACTTATTTATTTTTTGAAGAAAAAAAATCACCAACAAGTTGAACAACAAGGTTTTTGTTAGTTTTGTTCGTTTGCTTGTCGGAGAGGTGGGTCTCTTGCACGTATCCTGATGGAATAAGGCTCTGTCATGGGTGTAAAGGGGTGTAAAGTAAACTCTCATTTTGTGTTGTTGTAGTTGTTTTTTGGGGGAGGCCGTCTCAAGGCCATCGTTTTGATCTTCTTTGCCGCTCCTTAGCCCCCCCCCCCCCCCCCTCCGTTTTGGAATTGGTAGCGGCACACCCCCGTCAAAATAACAGTCCCCCCCCCCCCCCCCCCCCGGGGGGAGTTATACAACCTCCACAATCTTTTCCAAATGTGTCATAAGTATATGCACGCACGGGTTAGGTGCTCCCGACCCACTCATTTTACATGAATGCAAAAAGGAATGAGACGATCGAGATTCATTCATGCTGGTCTAATTTCAGATCATTATTTTATTTGCATGCATACAGTATACATTCATCGGATAGCGGGCCTTAAAAAGTCGTCTGATCATGCAATGTAGATACCAGGCCCAAATAGGACGGAACGGCATACTTCCCATAATTATGTGGATGCAAGACCAGCCAAAAAAAACAAAAAAAAAAAACAAATACAAAAAAACAAACAATAACACACATAAATGAATGAAAATAAAATATTAAATAAGGTTCAAAATTAGGCAGAGCTGCTGGAAATGTACTGGTTTGTCCCAATCACAATCGGTCTTAAAATGATCACTTAAAGATATAATAATAATCAATAAAATAAGATTGGTGGGACCAGCCCCCCCCCCCCCCTCCCCATTCCCATCC